>JARFXV010000552.1:0-245687 GCA_031761425.1 Cosmopolites sordidus | reverse complement strand
ATAGTATAATGAACTTTTACTAAGTACTTACCTCAGTATATCGTAGTTAACTGTTGGAGCCAAGTGGAAGTTTGAAACACACAAAAGAGGCATAAAAAAATAGGTTTGGCTTAAAGACACTGTAATTGCCACTTGCAACTGACGACAAGCGCTCAGGCGACGTTAGAGACGCGGTATACCCCCCACAATAATTTCCAAGTGACACATACCACGTTGCGTTCAAGTAGTGGCTACGGATACATTTTACGTATTTTCGGGCGTAATTGGGCAAAGTCGCCCCAAAAATTTAATCGCATCATTCGCAATCTAATAATAAAATTTAAGTTATCTGTCGTTCAGTGCATCCACATAGTCCGCAACTGAATGACAATATAGGCAGTTAACACACATTCCATCGTCGATATTAACAGTTAAACAACAAAAAACTCTCAGAAACACCTTTACATTCCTTTCGAGTGAGAGTGCGGTGTGCATTGTAGGCTGAAGGAATTATAAGACCATTTTTCCATCAAAATGATGATTGAAACGATAAATGTTAATGGTGAACGTTACAGCAATATGTTCCTTCAACAAGATGGCGACACGTGAGGGAAACTTCGCATATGTTATTGACACGTTTTCTGGATCGCGTCATTTATCGAATTCTTAATGTTAGGTAAATCTTTTAAAAATGTCATGCTGTAATGAATTAGTGACATCAAATGACAACCATGTGCAGATTTTCTAATTTTTAGAACAAAACCAAATAAGTGAATGTTGGAACATATGAAATGAATGGTTTTAAAAATATTAACACATTTAATTTTCAAAAAATACCTTAAGAGGCCAATCAAACAAAAAACTGAAGTTCGTTCGAATTCCGTTGTATTACACTAAGTTATAATTCCATTTAACTCCAAGAATAAGTAAAAATAAATATTTATGACATTTTATTTAACGGATCTCCTGTATTTCCTATGGACTTATTTACTAAATAAAAAATGCATCTATAGGGAATCACAAACTTATTGTGTTCTCTAATAATAGGCCTCAGTGGATGGTTATGTTTCGAATACGTTTCTGACAAGACAGAATAAGAATTGGAAAACCACAAGAAAATTACAATTCCCCGCCTGAATAGAATTATACGGAAAATATCCTTTTTAAATTCAAAGAGATACTAAACCACCAAAGGCAAACAATGCGGTTTTACTTTGTGCAACTGTATGCAGACAAAAAGATCAAGTAAGATTATTACTTGTTTATATAAATGAAAATTAATTCATTTTAAGACAACTGTTATTTCAAACGTATTATTTGAAAGTAAAGAAAATAACTAAAAATATTCGACTGGAAATACTCGTATTATAATTATTTTAAATAATATTTATTGCTGTTGATATTAAGATAAAAAGCATACATAGGGCCTCGATAAGCTATTTAACGATAGGTTAATTCCTAACTATAAACATAGGTTAAGATAATCCCGGTCAACACTTCCCCATGGGCTATCAACCCTAATTTAATCTTGAGTGCCCCAACATTTTCGTATAAGAAATTTGTTATTAAAGAAGAGCGTCTGTTGTATTATTTGAAAACAGAAATATATATATATATATATATATATATATATATATATATATATATATATATATATATATATATATTAAATTTTGATTTAAAGGTTGAATTTAAAGGACAATCAGTGCTACGTGCCTATATTAGCCATAATATATATATATATATATATATATATATATATATATATATATATATATATATATATATATATATATATATATATATATATATATATGTATATAAAGGAAAAAAGTGTGTCTTTTTCTTTCTCAGCTTTTGTTTACTTTTGTTAATTCCCTTCTTTTCTTCCAGCGTTTTTTGCACCAACTACATGTTTTGTAAAGCTCAGCGTACTCGACCCTGTCAAAAAGACCGTCTGCATTCTTCATTGTTCGGCGTTGTTTCAGTAAATTGGACAATTGGAGATCCAATGGTCTCATTGGAGATTTTTGACCCTTTGAAGCATCTATCTTCTGGTGCTATTGAAACAGTCGTTTCAAGCACATTCATGGCGATTTCTCCATATTGGTCTGAAATTTCCATCTCCACCGGGTCTTGCAACACACCATAGCGGTTCAACAAAATAGTTTCAAAATCTCTGCCCCTCTCTAGCTGCTTCCCAAAATCTACCTTGCCCCTTTTTAATCTTATCATTTTTTCGCGCTCTGTTCGGTAGTTTATCCTAATCTTTGCTCGTACCATTCGGTGGTAACTTCTCACATTAAAATGGTTAAGGACTGTTGCAAAATATTGCTTTATCGTTTGACATGATGTAATCAATTTCAGTTGTGAGTCCAGATGGGCTTGTCCATGTCCCTTTTCTGTTGATCTTTTTCTTATGAAACGAATAAAGTTTTTGCCCTTCAGCAAAGTCAACCAGCCTGTCACCTTTATTGTCCCACTCACCATTTCCATATGGGCCAATTGCATTTTCACCAGTTCTTGCTTTTTCTTTTTTTCATTTTTTCCTTAATGCGTGAGGATGGTGCAGCGTGCAGGGAATGGATGGAAATGTTAGAGGTTGTCCGAAGATTTTATTCAAAGCAGGATTAGTATCAGGCAAGAACTGCAATGTCTACTGAAGAACAAGTGCCCGATATCCTGGTGGAGGAAGTAATAAAGGCTATAGACTCGATGAAAAATGGTAAGACTCCAGGAAAGGATAGTATAACAGTGGAGATGTTTAAAGCTGGTCGTCGGACTTTACATAAAACACTAGCAAATTTATACTCAAAATACCTCAAAGAATAAGAAGTACCCAACTTATGAAACAATGCATAAGTGATTATTTTACATAAAAAAGGAACACACGAAGATTTAAGGAACTACAGTCCAATAAGTCTCCTATCAGTGGTATACAAAGTTGTCACCAAGATAATATCCAAAAGAATACTAAGAAAACTTAATGACGCACAACCAAAAAAGCAAGCAGGCTTCAGAAGTGGATTCAATCAATGGATCACATCCAGGGTCTACAGCACGTCATAGAAAGACAAAATATGAAAAAGCATTTGATTCAATCCCAAAGCCTGTGTAAATCTACTAGGATCGATATATGATGAAGCTACAGCAACAGTCTACCTGACGATCTTAAGGTTGGAATAAATGTAGAGCGAAGCTTACGCAGCTTATTGCGAAGCGAAGCTTATTGCGTCACGCAGGGTGACGCAATATCACCTCTTCTTTTCTCAGCCTGTCTGGAAGAAATGTTTCGTAACCAGGATTGGGGGCAGGATGGAATAAGGATCAATGGTGCATACTTAAACTATCTTAGATTCGCAGATAATGTCGTTCTTCTTTCACAAGACCCAGAGGAGCTTGAAAGACACGTTCAAAAGCTGCAAAGGACTGGAGAATCATATGGCTGGAAAGTAAACCAGAAAAAGAGCAGTCAGGTCATGTCATTATTTAGTCAGACTAGAGAGCAATGTTCAGTAGTCGCGAGAGAAAACAAGGACCACACCGGACGAAGATCGGTATCACAGAGTCGATGTTGATATTCCACATACCTGTTGAATAATATTGTTGTTTGTTTTTCGCCAATTTTTGTTAAGTGCCCTCTAACTGACTATGTTTTATCAAGGGTTATTTCTAGGTATTTTGATGTTTTATTGTGGGTATATAAATAAGTAATAGTAAGGATCAAAACAATAACTTTAGGGAACACCATCAATCCTTACAGTTAATTATAAAGCATTCTAACTAATGAAATATGAAGAATTTATACGTATAAAGCTGACAGAAAAAGAAACGATTTGGAATAAAAGAGAGAGGACAGTTGGTGAATGTAACATTGAAAGAAAAGAACGGAAAATAGTAGTGCCTTTGGAAGTGATGGCGCCTTATTTTTTTGAAGATGATTATTTAAATCATGTTAGTATTAATGGTGAATGCTCTATAAATAACCTAACAGAATATCTTTGGACTAAATTGATAAATGTCTATAAAAACAACATTTTCTTTCAAGAAGATAGTTTCACATCACATAGACAATCGATTTGGATTATTCTTTATGGGGTTATGTTAAATGTCCGATAAATTCCGAACAATTCTTGGACTTGGATTTATTTGAACATTCAGGCCACTATTGAAAATATATCAGCCATATGTGTGAAAGATTAATGGAAATTAGGTCTCCAGAATGCATTCCATTACACAAAACAGTATTTTGAACGTCTTTATTTTCAAAACATAATGCCATTATTTCTTGGGCAAGATGAAATAAAAATTACCGAACTATTGGACAACCCTTTATAAATATTTTTCTAGTGCCAACAACCATACATCATCAGTGAACCTTAGGTATGTTAAACTCTCTCCACTTATGACAATTCCTCGTCTTGACCAGTCCATTTATTTGAAAATTCCTTCCTGGAGCAGTATGAACAGCTGCGATGCCGCCCTATCTGATCCCTCTGCAGGGTAAATAAATCCATTGTGTCCTGTAATCTTACTACTACTTTGGTGTTTTATGGATTTTTTTCACTATACATGTCTATATGTGGCCGACACGAGCTAGGCCAGTTTATTTATTATGGCCCAATGTTCAATCAATAAAGGCTAGGTAAAGAATCATATTAGACTCTGTTGTTTTTTCTTTAAAAATGTCAACGTCCAAGAGACCCCCTCTTCGGAATGCCGCCTGTTCTACGTATTATTAATCTTCCTTCTTCTTGCAATAATAATTGATTCTGTTTGCAATAATTCTAGCGAATAATTAGCATATCTGTCACTTTTTTTCAAACAATAGAATGATGATTAACTCGTTCAATTTTTGACGATGTGTTTTGTTGTACATATTGAATAATAGCTTTAGTTTAGGAATGATTATATCGTAGCCTCTTTAAGCATCTCTATCACCATACCATCACTTCCAAATGCACTAATATTTTTCCTTCTTTTTTTCTGATCTGACATTCACCAACTTTCCTGACTCTTTTATTTCGAATGGTATCTTTGTCTGTGGGCTTTATAGGTATAGATTCTTTATTGATAGTCAGTATTATGTCTATATTTCTGGTGTCTCGTTAGATAGAATCCTTTACAATTATTATTTCCTTCATTCTATCATTTTTCCTCAGGCATCTCATATTCATATTATTTTCTATAGTGTTTGATTTTCGATGTCTAGTGTGTTTCTAGATCTACCCCATAGAGATATATCCCATATTAATGAGCCCTCGAATATGAGGGCCTGTAATGTTTAAAGGGTTACATGATCTAGTGTTGCTTTAAAAGAATAGCATTCGTAAGGATTAAGTTATAAAAATTGTTGCTTTGGTACTTACAATTACTTATTTATTTACTCAAAATAAAACACCAAAATACCTAGGAGTAACCCTTGATAAAACACAATCATTTACTTAACAGAAATTGCCGAAAAACAAAAACAATATTATTCCAAAGCTATGCGGTACAACCTGGGGAATATCGGCATCGACTCTGCGATACCGATCTTTGTCCAGTGTGGTCCTTGTTTTCTCTCTCGACTACTGAACATTGCTCTCTAGTCTGGCTAAATAATCAACATGTGGAAAAAATAGAAACCTAGCTAAATGAGGATGATTACTAGTGTTGTCACACCATCCCCTCAACTCCCATAGCATGGCTACCGGTTATAAGCCACTCTACCTAGCTGCGATGAAAAATGCTCTCATGAACGAGTATAAAAAGATCGTGAACAATATAAACCTATCAATATTAACATTATTCAAAAGCTATGTAACAAAACCTGTGGTGCATCGACATCGACTTTGCGTTCCTACACTTTGGGCCTTGTTTTCTCTCTCGACTTCTGAGTATTGCTCTCCAGTCTGGCTAAATAATCCCACATGTGAAAAAAATACACGTCTAAGCAACACTATGAGAATTATTGCTGATGTTATCACATCTTCCCCTCAACTCCCACCATGGCTAAAGGTTATACCCACATCGCTCCTCCTCATCTGCGATAAACAACTGCTCTCATAAATGCTCTCAAAAAAGATCGTGTACAATAGAAACTTACCAATCCACCAATATATGGAAGACACCAACCATAATCGACTCCGCTTTAGATAACTACCGGCAAAAACGACAGGGACGGATCTGGAAGATTATTTGCTGAAGACTGCACAACAAAATAATAGTATGTAATGCATCATCCCTAATAGAATCAGAACCTAAACCTGGCAGGTGTGCATATTCTCTACAAAACAGAGGCAAGCAGCCGTCTTCACTTGTGTGACAACGGAGAACTCCAAACCATCAGGTACATCATAGAATGTTTTACGAGATCATATAATCTAACACACCCGTGGACTTCCTGCTGACGACCCCAGAACTGGCCGCATTAGTGCGGTGCCTAACGCTTCTTTCGTACACAACGGTTTTGGACGGACGGTAAAAAAACATTAAATAATTTAAGGCCTTTAAAATTTTTTTAAAAATATGTTTTTAAGCGTAATGTTTTAAAAACAGCATAAAGGATCATAAAATGTTTGTTTTTTGTTAATTATTAAAAAATAGTTGTTTAAAAATGTTTTTTAAGTCTTATGTTCATTTACACAGTTTTTAAAGCATTGAATTCAAAAACATACTTTTAAAAATTATTAAAAATCTTTAAATTGTCACACATTTTTACTTTCTGTCCAAAACTGTTGTTTGTGAAATCAGCGTAAAACGGCAAGTCAGTTAGCGTTTTGAATGTTTATAGGTAACAGTGTAATCCCTCAGTCACGCCATTTCGAGGGTGGGTAAGATCTTCGGAGGGATATCCTAAGTTGGTCACTCTCCAGTCGGTAGGTTTCTGTTGATAGTCCGAGGGGGGTGCTGACAGTGTTTATCATTAGGTGCAGTCTCTAAAAAGAAATCCTTCCTCCCTTAAGGTTTTCAATTATCTCTTCAGCATGCAGCGTTGTACTGTGATCCAGTTTGAACTAGTATAAAAATTTACACCGCAAACTAGAAATAACTTAAATTCGAATATAAGTTTAATAGTTTGTGAGTACATTTATTATCGTACGCATTACACAAACTATCGATATAAAATATAATTATGATCGATTACTACAAAACCGTATGACAGCAGGATATCCTGTTTAATGGTCGCAAACCGTGTCTAATTCTCCTTAACAAAATCGTTAGACGAAGAGATGCGGCATTGAAAATGGTAACATAATTGACGATCGAATCGTTCATTCCGAAAACACGTTCTTCGGTGAAAGCACCACAGGGGCGTATAATTAATAAGCTTGGTGAAAATGCTTCCTTGGTTGATGTAAATACGTTACTCTACCTTATTAGATTGTGCTAATCCCCATCTTATTGTTGATTGTAGGATGTGCTTATTTCTTTATGATTATTACAAATTTCATCGAATGCCAAGCAAGAAAATTTGTTTTCATTTTATAATAAAATTGAATGCGCTATTTAATAACAAAATAGAAAGTTTATTTATGAGATTAACTAAAATGGTGTTTGATTTATAATCTAACTAAAAATAACATGTTATAATTTAAAAAAGGAATAAAACAATTTTCTATTTTGTTATCTATCACTTTTATTTTTAAATAATATAGGGTATAGTACGGAATATATTAAATCACCCAGCCGGATATTTGACATTTGTTCTTCCGTGGGTATTACTGTCTTAGACTGGATTTGATCTTCATTTAATATATATATATATATATATATATATATATATATATATATATATATATATATATATATATATATATATATATACCGTGTGTCCCAGCCAAATGGAATAAATTCGTTAATAAATAAATGGGGGCGTGTTCGAAAAAACGCTCGAACACGTCGATTGGTATTTTTCGATGCGCATTTTTTTCAACAAAATTTTTTTATACAGGGTGTGCCATGTAACAGTGGCTAATACCAACTTTCTTATTTTAAATACAACACCCTGTATATTATTTAATTTTTGGATTCTTCTGGAAATTGTAGACATATTTCATGTCTTCAAAATATCCTAGACTTATCTTCAACTGTTTCGGAAATATTAAGTAATTCTTCGAACATTATCAGCAAAGATAAAAAATCAGGTTTTCAAAGGTAGGTATTTGTTGTATGAAACGTCAAAAAAATCAACGTGCCTTTTAAATTAGTTTTCTTTGACGTGTGTGATTCATTTGATTTAAACATGGTGTATTTATCAGAGAGTCATAAAATAACTATCTTAATGATGATAGGTTATGGAGATAGGACACGAACTCAAGCCGAAGTTATTCGTCTCTTTAGGGAAAAATATCCTGACTTACCACCCATATCCCAAGGTACAGTAAGTAAAGTTGAAAAACAATTTAGAGAGCTGGGACACGTGAGACAAATTAAGAAGGAAGCAGTGTCGTTGACCGATAACAAAAAATTGGAAAGACAATCCGCATACCCTATTTCGACAAGTTGCCTTGGAAAACAATGTTGATCGCTCTTCGGTTGTCAGAATATTGAAAGAGAATAAAATGCATCCATATAAGCTACAGCCTACTCAAGAGCTTAGTGAAGACGACTTCGACAGGAGAATGGAGTTTTGCGAGCAAATGATGCACAGAATAGACAACAACCTTCTGAGAATGGAAAACGTTTTATTTTACGATGAATCTACTTTTACTCTTCATGGGCATGTCAATCGCCAGAACTGTCGTTATTGGTCGAGAGAAAATCCTACTGGATGCGGGAAATTCACACACAAAGACCTGAAAAGATTAATGTCTGGGCAAGTATTATAGGAGATCAAATAATTGGTCCAATATTTTTCGATCAAAATTTAAATGGGGTAAATTACTTAGACTTTGTCCAAAATCAGCTCATTCCAAATCTTATAAATTTGTACCCTAATAGAAGAAATCCTCAATTGCTAGCCGACACAATTTGGTTCCAACAAGATGGAGCACCCCCCCATTATCAAGTTAATGTGCGGCAGTACCTCGATAATGTGTTTCCAAATCGATGGATTGGGAGGAGAGGGCCACTAGAATGGCCACCAAGGTTCCCGGACCTCACTCCGTTGGATTTTTTTTATGGGAATATCTCAAAAGCGTTGTATACAAAACCAAGCCCCAAGATCTGAATGATTTAATAGGACGCATTACTAACAGCATTAGGTCAATTAGGCCACAAACATTAAATAATGTCAGGAATCAGTTTTAGTTGAGGTTGGGGTGTTGCCAGGACGTCCAGGGTTCACAATTCGAGCATTTGTTACATTAAATGTTTTAAATAAAAAAATTATACAAAAACTAAATAGTCTTGAAATTTCCGCAATTTTGTTTACAGTGTTAAAAAAAAGTGTAGTTACGCATTTTTTCCAACGAAAATCGTTTTTACAGGGTGTGTCATGTAACAGAGGTCAATACCATCTTTCTATTGTATGTTGTAGCGAATTTCTGTAATCAAATAATTTTCAAAAAAAAATATAAAAAACCGTTAATTTTTGCAATAAATCTGAAAACACTTAATATTTCCGAAATAGTTGAAGATAAGTCTAGGATATTTTACATGAAATATGTCTAGAATTTCCTGAAGAATCCAAAAATTAAATAATATACAGGGTGTTGTATTTAAAATAAGAAAGTTGGTATTGGCCACTGTTACATGACACACCCTGTATAATTTTTTTTTAAATGCGCATCTAAAAATACCAATCGACGTGTTCGAGCGTTTTTTCGAACACGCTCCCATTTATTTTATTAACGAATTTATTCCATTTGGTTGGGACACACGGTATATATATACATATATTTTTAAGGTAATCTGTTTCTAGATCCATACAATTTTCCAAACGATTTTCCCACTTTTTTATGCTTTATTCGGAAATTGGTTTCTCCGAAATGTTCTTTAACTTAAAGATCTTTTTATGAATTTCTGGAAAACCAGTCTGAACATCGAACCGACACAATAATTCCCCATTATTTTCTCCAACTGGCAATAAATTTTAATAAAAACTGGCCGACTTTCGGTTTTTGAAAAAGTTTTCTTAGAGTTCACCTGTTTACAACATTGCAACATTTCAAAATTTAGAATTGGGTTATTTTCGGATGTTTGACAGTCCAAACTACGCACATTAATTTCCAAACAGCCGTTCTGTATTATTTATTTTAATTTTCGATTTGCTTATCCCAAAATTGAAAATTTCGCAAAAAATTCGTTTTCAATACGAATATTTTCAAAACCGTTCGATATGGCAAGAGGCGCTTGTCCCTTTTCAGTTCCCTATTATTTTCTCTATCTACTGTAATTACAAGCCGTAATGACAATTCTTCATATTTTTTGAACAGTTTCCTTAAACATGTATACAAAAGCAAACCATATGCACAAAAACTGGTCAGAACTTTTCAAAACACGGCAAAAATGTTCTTAATAATTGGCCAAAAACGACAATATTCTAATTAGCTGGTTGTACTGTTATATATTTAGCTAAGAATAATGTCGTTTACAGCTTTCAAACTGCATGCATGCGAACTTCAACTAAAACCGCTCGGAAATTAATATATTAAATTTATTGTTTTTTATTTGACAAGTATATTGATTCTTTAATGTTATTGTCTTTTTTATATTTACTGAATAAAGTATATAATTAGTTATTACACGTTTGTTCAATTAAAAAACTAATATGTATGATGTAATTTTTTTTATTTTACTAATTATTTTAAACTAGATACTGAAAAAATATCTTGCAGCATAATAATTATCAGAAATTAATAACAGAATAATTTTAATACTGTTGATAAACTTGAGATGGCGCCACCGCTTAACACATTTCCCATCGTCTTTTCCAGAATTAGACAGCGACTCAATGACAAAATGCGAATTAAAATCGCTACATTAATATCAAATATGTTGACAAAAGCTATGGAAAATGTGTTAAAAAGGACTCAAAGGTGCATCGCTGCCAGTTTTGAATAAAATATGCTTCTCGGCCTGAGGGAATCACACATCGGTCACTAAGTCCCCGGTCTGACATATAGATGACGTCATTTACGCATAATCCTTACCAGTAGTCGATTGTGTTAATCTTCGAACGTCATGTGTCAAAATTTCATGATAATCTGTCTACTAGTTTCTGAGTTCTTGTACTTTAAGTGAAGTTAGAAGAATCTTTGTTATTTTCAACACAACGGAAAAAAAGAATTTTGTGTGTTGATTAAGAATTGCTTTTTAATTAAGAAAAATACCGTTGAAGCAAAACAATGGCAAAACAATGGATCAACGTTAACCGGGCTTTGCCCCAAGAATCCAATAAAGCACCGATGAAATTATTTCGCAAAACCATAAAGTAAAGCTGAAAGAGATAGCTTATATCATGTAGATACCAGAAGGAAGTGTTTACCCCATTTTGCACGAACATTTGACAATGCGTAAATTGCTATCTAAATGAGTATCGAATTTGCTCACAGCAGACCAAAAACAATAACGTATTGGTGATCCTGAGCAAAGTTTGGAGCTGTTAATAAAAATATTTTTTTATGCGGTATATGATAGTGGATGAAACATTGATCCATCACTAACCTCCCGAGTCAAATCAGCTAAGTCAGACAGCTGAGTGGACAGCAGCCAGTGAAAGCCATCCAAAGCGACGAAAACACAACCATCAGCAGGCATGGATACGGTCTCTGTATTTTGGGATGCGCGTGGGATATTATTCATTGATTATATCGAGAAAGGTAAAGTTATCAATAATGAATATTACATAGAGTTATTGCTCCGTTTGAAGGACGAGATCGAAAAAAAAACTCCAATCGAAAAAGTGCTGTTTCATCAAGACCATGCACCGTGTAACAAATCGTTGGTAACGATAGCTAAATTGCATGAATTGCACTCCGAATTGTTTCCTCATCCACCGTATTGAAAGCAAAAAAATGCTCGCTGGAAAGAAATTTCGCTCCAATGAAAAGGTAATATCCGAAACTGAAGGATATTTTGAAGTTAGAGATAAATCATTTTATACAAAATATATAGAAATGTTAGAAAAGCGTTGGAATGATTGTATTGGTCTTCAGGAGACTATATTGATGAATAAAGTCGAAATTTATAAAAAAAAGGTTTTTTTATCAGAACGGGGACTTTTTGAAAAGGGGCGTATTGGAAGCAAAAAAATGCTCGCTGGAAAGAAATTTCGCTCCAATGAAAAGGTAATAGCCGAAACTGAAGGATATTTTGAAATAAAAGATAAATCATTTTATAAAAAATATATAGAAATGTTACAAAAGCTTTGGAATGATTATATTGCTCTTCAGGAGAATATATTGATGAATAAAGTCGAAATTTGTAAAAAAAAGGTTTTTTTGTCAGAACGGGGACTTATTGACCGATGTATTACATTAATATTATAAATCGTATTATAAAATGTCGTGACTCTTCAGAGGATCACGGCTCGACACCCGGAATGATTTGGAAACATTATCTACCATCCATGAAAATATTAGATGTAACATAAAAGTTATTAAAAATTTGCATTCCAGAATAAAATTTTAAAAAATCTATAATCCAGGCGGTCATTTCTATGAAATTATCGTTGATATTTTATACCATTTTGTTTTTATTCCAAATTAAAAATATATAGCTCTTATTTGATAACCCTTTATATATATATATATATATATATATATATATATATATATATATATATATATATATATATATATATATATATATATATATATATATATATATATATATATATTAATAATAATAATAATAATATACAATTATAATAATAATCAATAATTTCACCTCCACGTCAGAGCCCTGATATTCCTCTTAAGGCTCGTTAAGATACACTATTTTTAGATACCTAACAAAATTATGAAACCGACACATGTTGCTGGAGTACGATAACATAATTGACGATCGGATCGTTGATCGTCTATCCTGAAAAACCGGTACCGGGAAAAGAACAGCCGGCACGTATAATTAATTTCCTTGGCGAAAATATTTTCACGGTTGCTCTAAATATGTACCCCATATGTTGATACATATTGCCAATCATTGGTTTGTATTTTAACGATATTGGCCAAGGTGAACATGCTTTTTTTCATATTTTCGTGGTATTTTTTTATTTCTTACTGATAATTCCATTTGTAAAGCCATTAGGTAAAAGGTAATTGAAAGAATATTGTGTAAAAACATGGAACTAAAAACGGCATTATGTTAAATTAAAATAAATCGTGATTGTTTCATATTCCATTCCATATTTTACGAGGGTACAGTGAAAAGTCACATACTTTTTAAATGAAATATTGATTTGTTCCAATAAATACCGCTGTCGAACTTTGCAAAATAAACAGTTGATTGAAAAAATTATCTTTCGGCGATGATCTTTACATTTTATGTAAATTTCTTTCCAACTAGCCATTTTTTTTCATTTTTACAAATTGAAAGTTGGAGCCAGCTAAATGCGGAGAATAGAGTGCATTCGGCATCAATTCGTAGAACGAATTGATCATTGATCATCGCTATTGTATTGATGTAGATTGTCATTGTGCATTGCAAAAGTTGCCGTTGTACTTAACTTGTAGTAAAACTTAATAGCGCAGCTTTGTTTCAAATTGTTGTCAGTCATTTTTAGAACGCACTAGAAAAATCTGGTTTACGAAAAGAATTGCTACAAACCACCGAGTGACTCAAGCAACTTCAAACTCGTATAAAAGACATATCAGATGTTGGTCTTCTGATTCTCTAAAGTAGACAGTAACATTGTTGCCAGATATAGCGCTACGCCACCAATCTCATTACAGCTCCATAATTAGATTTGCAAAATTAGATACATACATACAGAAAAATGCGGTGGCGCCCCATCTTGCATGAACCACTTGTCTTGTCTTAAGTTTAGAGGTATACCGTCCAAAAGGTCTAATAAATCATTTTCTAAAAACTGCACATATTGATCTCCATTCAATCCTTGCGGAAACTCAAATGGACTGATTAAACAGTTATCGATAATGCCGCACCTAATGTTAATTGAAAATTCGTGCTGAAAATGTCGCTCTCTTGGTAGGTGTGGATTTGCCAGAGCGTAATAATGATTATTTCGTCAGTTAAAAATTCCTCGTTTGGTAAAAGTTGTATCGTCAGCAAACGATATTATTTTCATGGGGTCTTCGTTTTTTTTTATGTAGTAGATTTAAACAAAATTCTGATCTAGCCTGCACATCTTGTGACAATAAATTTTGAACAGGGGAAAAATATTGGGGAAACAATTTTTCTTTATCAAGAACTCTTGAGACGGTAGATTTGCTAATTCCTGTAGATGCCTCCAAACGCCTAGTGCTTAGAAAATGTCCTCTTCTTGTTCTACCGTTATACGTTTCGATCATCCAGCAGGATTGTTGTAATAAAACAAACCTGTTTCACATAACTGATTGAAAATTATTTGGAAAATTTGTCGATATTTGATGATTCTGGTTGGGTAGAGCTCTTCATACCTTCTAACTACAGCACGACTATTGTAATGTACTTGGGCATAAATGCATAGAATATCCCTTAAATCACGGTTAGGAAACTGATTTAGTCTGGACATTTTTTACAAATTATTTAACATCAACTCAAGATTGGAGAAACTTGTTTCCACCGTTTAATAGGAGAGATAGAACACAATAACAGTTTTCATCTAGACGTAATAATTTGTATACAATATTCAAAGTGCATTTTGTAAATTGCATATTTTTCAGCCAGCGACAAGATATGCAATGGAATATTCGAACACGAAGATCTCGCAAACCGCGTGAGATATCGCTATTGATCAAGGGTACCTTTTTTTACGTGGAGATTATGACTCTTCTCTATTTTGAAGTCAATAAATTCCCAGCTTTATAGGGTAAACGTATGAGCGAATTAATTTCTCACAAAGTAGGTAGCAAGCGCCCTCTAGGAACTAGGCTCAAGCTTGTACTAAATTCGGATTTGTCGTCTTTGAAAATCCAACTACCCCAATTTTGAACCTGATGTCTCCAACCGTCTTTTATTTAAACCGAAAATTTAATTTCACTTTCAACCCCCTGTATCTTTTAATTGACTTGCCACTTGCCATTGAATTGACATTTGCCAACATATTTATTGACTAAATCCTCTTATTTTGATCTCCACTATCACCAGTTGCTCTATGGCGGATAAGTTATGGGACACCCTGTGTATATAAAGGGTTATCAAACTAGTGCTATATATGCTTGTGCCTAGTATTGTTTGACAAATCATCATGAAAAGATATACAGTTCACAGTGTATAAAAATTGTTCAAATTTATTACAAAAATATTGAATCTACTCGGGCTATTATAATTTATATCGCACCTTACGTGATATGTATGGTCAATATAATCGACCTGCAGAGTTACTATTCGTAATTTAATTCAAAAATTCGAATAAAAAGTTACTGTTTGTGATTCTAAGAATCACATTCTATTTCTGAAAACATCGATGCTATGAACCAAAGTGTGAATGAACATCCAGAAAATGACACGTCGTTGTCAACCAATTGGCCTTAATGATCTTAAAACCAACATTATCAGTGTCATTGGTGAAATAAATGCCGATTTATGTGGCATAGTTATTAAAAATTGGCATTCCAGAATAAGATTTTAAAAAAAATCTAGAATCCAGGCGGTCATTACTATGAAATTATCGTTCATATCTTATACCATTTTGTTTTTATTCCAAATTAAAAATATATAGCTCTTATTTGATAACCCTTAAAAATTTCCTTTGTTCGTAATTTGTTTGTTTTTAGTTATTTGATGTCGTAACGACAATCCTTTAGTACAATGGCCAATTTCATTTACAATATATTTTACCATGTAAGTTGAATAGCCACTATTTTACATGCCTGAATATCTTCCAATGCGAAAAGGGAAAATTAGATTTAAAAGTTCGGAAATGAAATTGCAAAGACGATAAAAAGTAATTTGATCTAACAATATCCTATTGTTATGGAAAGTTCAGATTCATATACAAGAAAAATCAGGGGATATTAACAAAATTGGAAAAGTATATTGTACAGGAGAAAATAATATTTAGGAAAACATATATTTGATTCAATCCTTTTTTGAATTCTACATATACTACATATGAAACATTTATTTTAAACATTCTATTTCTTATATGATTTAGTTCCTTCAATATTTTATAATACTTAATTTGGTATTGTTTGAACTACAATTACAAATACATCTAACAAACTAAATCAAGTAAAACATATTTGGCACTTTCGAATTTGAGTCATTGATGGTGGTATTTGTCAGAAAAGGACAAATAACGCGTTTCATGATTTCAATATATCTCTGACTTCAATAGCCATTAGATAGCCATTAGTAGATTGGATTGATTCATTTTAAAGTCCACTGCGAAAGGGTTTTCCTTGCCATTTTAGAGCAGATTTTCTTCATCCCGAATTCATTGGTCAGCATCTGGTACGGTGCTGTGAATTAAGTTCAACTCCTCATCGATCATTCTGTCCATCAACTGGCAATCAGAATGTATAAAATCCCGGATTATGTGGACTATTTCATCTGTTCTTGCAGTTGAAGGTGCAGTTGCAGTTGCAGTTGAAGAAAGGCACAAATAACGCGTTTCATGATTTCAATATATTTCTGATTTCAGTAGCCATTAGACTGGATTGATTCAGTTTAAAGTCCACCGCGAAAGGGTTTTCCGTGCCATTTTAGAGCAGATTTTGTTTATCCCCAATTCATTGGTCAGCATCTGATGAACGGTGCTGTGAATCAAGTTCAACTCCTCATCGATCATTCTGTCCATCAACTGGCAATCAGAATATACTCCCCAAATCAAAATATAAATCCCGGATTATGTGGACTATTTCATCTGTTCTTGCCGTTGAAGGTCTTGCGCTGCGCGGTTCATCGTGAATTGAGTTCCGGCCTTTTGCAAGTTTCCCTCGCACTGAGACTAAGTCTGCAAACAAAACGTTATACTGCACCTTTGGTCGAATTTGTTTTCACTGTGCTGAAGACGCATCAGATATTGCCCTATCTCTACTCCAAAGAGGAAGTTAGCAGTGTTGCCAACATCACCAGTCTCATTACTTTATTTACATAAGTCGTATTTCAGTTATCCTACGGAAAGGAAATAATTTTCATTATTATGAGATTATAATCAATATCGAAAAATTCAAAATTGTTTAAGTTGGTTTCCAATATTTTTTTTTACAAATTTTGACAAATAGAGTAGTAAATCGTTAAATCAGCTTGCCTCCTGATAATATAGGACCTTGGTGATTACTACACTTAAATCTTTTTTAAATAGATTGTCATTTGATGTTTCTTTAACGATATAAATGATATCCAATAAGTTAGTTCGTTTATCGTCGACCAAATAAACAGTTTCAATATTTACTATAAAGTCTCTCACTATTAAAGTTTTTTAATAGGATGTTCAGTTATGTAGTAAAAAAATACTTAACTATTTCTCAAATTAACTTCTCTTAGATACGGCACCGCATTTTTTGCATACGGCACAGCATTTTTTTTCCTTCAATAAGCTTTTTCCAGTCGAAGTTTTGTAACTACTCCCTAATAATTTCAAAATTTCACATTAGATTTCTAGCTAGAAATGTATTTATTTCTATTAATAATTTTTAAAGCCTTCGGCATAGCTATCTTACCAAGGATCAAAAACGTTTGAGTAATCTCAAGCAATGTTTCGTATAAACATTTTGAAATTGTTCTTTATTTTTGGGCTATTTTCTTCCACCAGTAGTACCCTACATTTTTTTAAAGTGAGCATTCTGCTTGGCAAGGCTGAAAAGAAACAACCTGTTTCATTGCATGACAATTATATATATATATATATATATATATATATATATATATATATATATATATATATATATATAAATGTTAGATTTCTTTTGGACAATGTCCAATGAGACAACAGTAGCCGAGTGTCACATACACCCTACCGTTGGGTTCCACAATCTCATGCAACACACAACAACCTGCTTCTCCGCCTAAATGAACATTTTGTTAGGTGCTTGACTGGAGACGAGCCCCACCCATCCCTCCAATTGGAGGACATATGTTTCGCCTCTTGGTGTTCAGGCTCGTCAGGGTACCGACACGTGCTCTCACGTCAAGAATAGGGAGACTCTATGCACAGTCAACAATCTATACTTTCGCCGACTTCCCGTCGGATGGCGCATGTATGAAATGTTAGATTTCTTTTGGGCAGCGTCCAATGAGACAACAATAGCCAAGTGTCAGATACACCCAACCGCTGGGTTGGGTGTATGTGACGCAACAATCTCATGTGGAACACACAGCAACCTGCGTCTCCGCCTAAATGAACATTTTATTAGGTTCTTGATTGTAGACGAGCCCCACCCATCCCTCCAATTGGAGGGCATATGTTTTGCCTCTTGGGGGAGCATTCTTGACAGGAGAGCACGTGTCGGTACCCTGACTAGCCTAAACACCAAGAGGTGAAATATATGCCCTCCAATTGGAGGGATGAGTGGGGCTCATCTCCAGTCAAGCACCTAATAAAATGTTCATTTAGGTGAAGACGCAGGTTGCTGTGAGTTCCACATGAGATTGTGGAATCCAGGGGTTGGGTGTTTGTGACACTCGGCTACTGCTGTCTCATTGGACGATGTCCCAAAGAAATCTAACATTTCATATATGCGCCATCCGACGGGAAGCCGGTGAAAGTATAGGTTGTTGACTGTGGATAGAGTCTCCCTATTCTTAGTGGGAGAGTACGTGTCAGTACTCTGACGAGCCTGGACACCAAGAGGCGAAACATATGCCCTCCAAAATTGAAGTCTCTCCAGTCAAGCACCTAATAAAATGTTCATATATATATGAAATGGAAAAATATGATAGAGTGAGATAGATAGTGACGCTGTTCGACGACGAATTAGAGAGAGATAGATTGACATTCAATTTTAAGATGGCCCATTTAGTGAAGATTTCAAAATGATACAACGGTTGGCATTTTCCTTTCCACTTTCAATGGCGCCAACTTAGATTTACTCCCAAATGATTTGCAGACTTTGAGAAGATGTACCACCTAATATCTTCAGAGAAGTGTGGTTTTACCAATGGTTGGCCAGCGTATTATGCTCGACCTGTACAGGATTAGTTGAACAGAGTGTATCCAGAAAAGGGGCGCTGTGATTCAATTGAGTGGCCTCCTCGTTCTCCACACTTAAACCCCCTTGATTTATTATTTAATGGGGCTGCATAAAACAAAAAGTGTATTCAATATTAATACAAAAAAAATGTACGTGTAAATTACTGTACAGTACAAAATGTACAGTAATTAGCTTATCATTTTTGTATTTAGGACTACAAAATACTTCATACACAACTATTTTCATTAATGTTACCTCAAAAAAGTTTACATTTATTAACCTGCGGTTAATTGTATTATTGACCTGTGGTTAATTAAATTACGGTGAATGTTCGCAGCAGTCGAAACTGCGCGATGCATTGTTCCCACAACCTTGGATGTAGGTATTCGGTATGCTCAAAAGAACGTATGAGAGCGCGAGTTGTATTGAGATTGCGACCCGCCATCAACGTGGCCAGTTGACTTGGCCTGGCTCTGAGTCTCTCTTCAACTGTCTCCTTGCCTTAGACTTGAGTCCAGCTGACGACGGCTGTTAGGCCAAAAACCGATCCTGGAAGTACTTGTCTTGAGGCGATGGTGGCGACTGATTTGAAACGAACGGACACGTGAAGACGTTTTACTTATAAAATGTATTAATATTAATTACCGATAACAATACATTTTATCATATATTATCTTTTTGAAGTCTATAGTTCGTATTTACCATTCCTCTATTTACTTAAATAGAGTAACAGAATGTCGATGCTAGGAGATTATTTCTCGCAGGTTTTTGGAATGTTATCTGCTCAGTTACTCATAATTCTATGTTATTGATTTTTATCAGATTGAATTTGCTTACATTTGAATATAATCATCACAAAAAATTATAGGCAGCATCAGTAATTAATCTTCTTTCTACTGCAAAACTTTATATTGATAAATTACTGTAGAACTCTGGTTTTTTCAATTGCTGTTTACATAAGTACAATGTACGTACATGCTTAATATTCACTTACGCATATTGCGAACATCAAATTACAGGACATGGTTATCATTATTTCTAGCTAATACACTGTTATGACGATCAACCGATGTTGTTCTTAATCTCCTACTTATTCTTCTTCTTATTCCTGTGGTGCTACAACATGTCAGTAGACATTGACCTCTTGCAACCTTCATCTCCATACGGATTAATCTTCAGCAACTTCTTGTCAGTTTTTAATGTGCATTAGTTTTTTAACTACTCTACTTCAACATCTCTTCTTACAGTGTCCCACCACCGTTTCTTTAGTCTACCTCTCTTCCTATTACATACTATTCTTCATTTCATGTTTCTTCTGGGAATTCGATTTTTTTGGCATTCTCTCAATTTCTGATCTTTTTATAACTCATTGAGTTCGAAGTTATATCTGAACCGAAGCTATACCAACATTTAGTCTGAGTCTTGCTGACCAAATGAGTGTTTTATAGGTCTTGACTTTTGTTCCCCTTTGTATTGATTTTTTGAATATCAACAAATTTAACGAGTAACCAATAGAAAAGCCATTCAGAGCACAACCGACTATACATCGCCCGTTTGCCTTCATATTTTATTCAAATTTATAGAATGGCATTAATATTTTTGGAAATATCAAGGGTGTAGTATGAATACATTTTAAAACAAGCTTTTGTAAATCGTAATGCGCCTTCTCAGAGATATTATACCCTTAAAAGAAAATTTACCTATATATATTTTTTTATGCGTTGTTTTTCGTCCTGTGCCTTCCTGCTGTAATCAAAAATATATTTCCATTTCCGCTCATGTTCAAATATTAATATACGATTGATATTTTTAATATCACTTTATTTTATAAAATCGGAATATTATATTTTTTGAAATATATTTCTTTTACATTTTTTTTATTTAGGTTCCTTTATATTAGAGTTACTTTGTAAGGTATATATTTTTTATATCGGCAGGAAATATATGTTTAGAAAATAAACATTATTCAACAAAAATAGTTGCTGGAAACATCAGACTTTTAATGGTATATTAAATTACCTGATTAAAAAGTAACATGTATTTAGGTAACAAAAACAGATATACTATGATAGATGAAAAGTCAGATACTTTTATTTATATAGTTTAATGCATTTGTGAAAAGCATCTCTATTTCTAAATAAATAAACAAAGATTAATATCTAAAATTTCTAGTAGATTTAAAATTATATGATAATTGTTTCGACACACAGTATATTTTTTTAAATACAAACTAGGCTAAACTAAGTTAAACTAAGTTTATATTAAGTTAAACTAAGTCATAATTAAGCTATAGTTGGAATTTGAAAAAAGCACTGTGTGTTGAAACAATTCTCATACATACAATTTTAAACAGAGTGGAAATTTTAGATTTTAATCTTTGCTTATTTATTTAAAATGAATTTCCATCAAGTATTCGCTACCTCAGTTAAATTTAAGCTCTATTTCTAGTAACTCTTCTTGAATATTAAACCGATACAACATTTACTTTTATTATGACTATTTTCGACTATAGTCGACTATAGTCAAATAATTCTATTCGCGAAATTAGTTTATATATCTATATATATATATATATATATATATATATATATATATATATATATATATATATATATATATATATATATATATATATATATATATTTTATTACATATATTCTCTTGACCGTTTATTATTATATTTAATTTTTTTATTAACGTTTCGGTTCAACAATGAACCATCCTCAGAATAATTCTACAATACATATAACTTATGAAACTTATAAAAACACAAACTTACATTTAAAACCCTACCAATATTAAATTAAACAATTAATTTTTAAAAAATTTTAACTAATATGTGATAAATTTGTATAAAATTTTTAAATGACATATTTAACAATTTTTTTACCTTTAAATTTTTGTTTTTTATTATAACCTAATTGTTTTGAACTTGTTATGTGGAATGATATTAGATTCAAAAATAAAAAATTATGAAAATTTATTATTTAATAATGTTATTATATATACAACTTAAATTATCTGTATCATTTCTGAAATTAATGGTATTATATGTTTTTTTTTATATAAATAATTTCTTTTATATTTCTTTTTTTATATTGTTTTTTAAAATCTAGGATTTTTATGTCGTTAAAATTAAAATTGTGTTCATTATCTATAGCATGCCTTGAAAGGACAGTTACGTTTGGTTCTAAGTTTCTAATGCTTTTTTTATGTTCATTAATTCTGTTTTAAATATTGTTTAGTTTGGCCAATATATGCGCTTGGGCAGTAAGCAATCAATTTTGTAAATTAAATTTGTCTGTTCCATTTTGGGTGTTTGTGGTTTACATTTACAAACATTGACAACCATCTAGATATATATATATATATATATATATATATATATATATATATATATATATATATATATATATATATATATATATATATATATATAGTGCTTTCATTTCAAAAGTAGCCACCCCAGTTTCAGGAAACTTATTATTTTCATACGAAACATCGAAACATGTCAACTTTTGTTTTAAGGGCGAAATATTTTAATTATATTTTTAGTTAAATGGGTACCTCAGAAAAGCTGAACATATGTCATATTACATTTTTTAATGAAAACCCTTAATTTTTATTATATTTCTGGATTTTTCTTGAAATATTAAATACTTTTTCTCTTACATATCCTATGGCCAAATCTAACGCTTTCTAAAATATCGACACATTTTAACATTTTACTAGATAAATTAAATAATACGACTTCATGCTCAACACTCACTTTATTATATTTTCAAACTGTGCTCCGTTATTAGCTAAACAGCAATAGAGCAATAGAGAAACAATATTAGCTAAACAGTAATTTTCGAACTTTTCGCGAACATTTCGAAAAGTTTGCCGGTTAATTTGCGTACAGAATCAGCGAAGAATATACTCGAGGTATCGCCTCACTTATCTTTTTTTTTATTCAAAATGGTAACAAACTTTAACATTCCTGTGCAGACTAAACCGTTATAGAAATGAACCAGTCAAGTTTCTTTATTAAAGTGACACCTAACAGTGACAAGTAATTTATTTACTGTTTAACAAAAAATTTCCTTAGTATTCAATTTATGTGTATAATGTATGCTCTCCAAGAAAGGACAGAACTAATTTTCATGTATGGTGCTGAAAATCGTTGTGTACACAGAACAGCGCAAAGATTTAAGGACATGCACCCTAAAAGAAACGTAGACCACAAGTATGTGATAAAGCTGGTAAAAAAGATTGGAGAAGCCGGCTCAGATATGCAACAAAGTAAATAAGCAAACAAAAGTTCTAGATGAAGTTAAGCAAATTGAAATATTAGGTCATTTCGCTATGGATACCTCTAATTAAATTCCAAAAGTATCTCAACTGTCACACGTTTCAGTAGGTTCCATTCAAAAAAACTTTGAAACTGAATAATGTTTTCCTTGTAAAATACAAACCCTTCAACAATTCATCGAAGACGATTATGATAGAATTGAATTTTGCGAAACAATGTCTCAGTTGATTCAAGCCGACCGAAATTTTGTTAAAAATGTATGTTTCAGTGACAAATCAACTTTCTTCTTAAATGGATATGTCAATAAACAAAATAGCAGATATTGGACAATAAAAGGTAGTTCTGATCTATTTTGGCACGACGTGCAGCACGGATGAACTTCCTTTCCTTTTTAATACTTTTCTCAACGGGCCCAGTTCACAATTTTTCGATCATACCTGGTACTTACCCGAGGTTAGACGGGTCACGAACGGTTTCGCACAATCTGACTGCTGCGACCGTTTACTGCAATATGGCGTGGCTGCATGTGATTGCAGCCTCCATTCGACATGGCCAATTTAAATCGTCATGGCTTTAGTCGTTCCTTCATCCACTTTTCAGGTGTCCAGCTTGAGACCAGCTGATGAAGGTTTAACGCCAGAAACCGGTCTTGAGAAACGCTTGCTGGCACTTTGGATGGCGGATGAAGGAATGGCAAAGCACGACGGGGAGCACGGGTGAACTTCCTTAGCTTTTTAATACTTTTCTCCACGGGCCCAGTTCACAATTTTTCGATCATATATATATATATATATATATAAATATATATATATATATATATATATATATATATATATATATATATATATATATATATATATATATATATATATATATATATATATGTGTGTGTGTGTATATATATATATATATATATATATATATATATATATATATATATATATGTGTGTGTGTATATATATATATATATATATATATATATATATATATATATATATATTTTTTTTATTGTTAAACACTAATATATACAAAAATATTTGTACTGTGTTACAGGCCTCGCTGATAACTCGCTGATAACTCTATCATAGAAAAAGGTGAGCTTCTTGGAGGACTTATGAAGACTCTACTTCTCTATGGGGACTCTACTCCTTTGCGTTGTTGATAAATGGCATACTGAGTTTCGATATGGCCGAACGAATGAAGCTCCGCACTCGTGACGCCTCAATGAGGTCACTACTGAGGAAATAGTCTGATGATTGCTATAGATTAGAGAGATTTCTTAGACCATAAACATCTCAGATGAATGCGAGCTATGATTCAGGAGACCGAGAGCAAATTTTTATTAACTTTATACCAAATCTTTGGACACTTAATTCGAAAACCTCGAACAGGATCTGTTCAGGGGTTTGTAATGAATAAAAATAACAAATTATTCATTCAAACAACAATTTCTATGATTCTAAAAAGTGCTGACGTAGGATGACCTGTTATTGATGTAACTGTACTTATTAAGGGTTTTGCCAGGATATAACTCATAGGCATCTGCGTGTCGACTAACTGTAGAATAAAAATATATTCGAGTGACTGCTCATCACAGCAGTATTTAGATACGTATAAGCGCAATTTTCTGCAATGATTCGTCCAACTTGGAATTTTCAAAGAAATAATCAAAACAGTTCATTTTATCTGGCAAACGAGTCCCTAATAAGACGAAGATGCTCCCATCGGCCGCAAAAGTCAAAGTCACTATTTTTAAGGCGATATATTCGTCGACTATTTGCAAATTTGCAAAAGGATGAAACTTGGATTTATCACTACATACCATAATCAATAGGTTTTACTTTATCTTCATCAACTGTGTGGAAAAAATAAATAAGAAGTGCAGTCGGGGAAATAAATAAAAATGAAGTCGGTCGTTGGAACAGCGAAATTGGTCAAGTTGCGCCACGAATTAATGCCGTATCCTCCATAGTCTCCGGAAATCAATGCTGAGATAAAGAACTATTTTCAAGTTTTGAATTGTTTGTTGTCCTTGAACGAAGTGCATTGGGGTAAAAAGGAGACAAAATGAAAAATAAATCGATTTTTTCTATCAAGAAAACAATATTTCTATTAAAAAATATTACTATAAAATACTATTATTACTTTTCATTCTACCCTTGTTAATTGCAACTACTCAACTTTAGAAGTAAAGCACTCTGTAATCAAACTAAACTATATTGATATATAATGGGTGATTTTTTTAGTATATCCGAACTTCCAATAGACGTCGAGGTCAAATCATCATGGCAAATATCATGGCAATCATTACGGCACATCAGATATCTGAGAAATCATCATAGAACGTTTAACATCAGAGCAACGCATTAAAATTGTCGAAATTTATTATCAAAATCAGTGTTCTGTGCACCAAACTTATAGAGTTTTTTATGGTGCACATATTCGCCCACCCGATGAATGTATTCGCCGAATTATGGACAAATTCCGAACGCATTTCACACTGCTTGATATTAAAACAAAAACAAGACACAAAACCGTGACACAAAACCGTGACAAAAACAAGACACAATAATTATTTAATTCCGAATATGAAAGGTATTGATCTGGAGGTGATGTGATTCCAACAGGACGGCTCCACATCTCATACAGCCGACGCAACAATCGATTTATTGAAGAAACAATTCGATTTCCAGAAACAAACCTGTGATTTAATGCCTTTAGATTATTTTCGTTTGGGTTATGTTAAATCTTTAGTCTATGTGGATAAACTAACAACTATTGACGTCTTGGAAGACATAACTCAAGCAACCGTGGAGATTAGGCCCCAATTGCTTGAAAGTGGTCAGAAATGGTCAATAATTATTTAATTCCGAATATGAATGGTATTAATCTGGAAGAAATGTAGTGTTTCAACTGGACCGCTCCGTATGTCATACACCAACGCAACAATCGATTTATTAACATTTAACTATTGACGTGCGGCCTATGAGGCCGAGCGTTACTCATAATTTTTAGAAATCCCCCCTTTCCCCGCACGAGGTGAGTTAGGCTTCTAAGTACCTTCGGGTTTAGTTGCGCTCACGTCATTGAGAGAGATATTAGTGTTGGCGGGATCGAATTTACTACGCACAATCGATTAGAAATTTCAGAGCGGCCTCAGTGTTTATGTTATTATTTTTTTATTAACTGTGTACAGTTATTTGTTGTTTCATTTGCAGAATTGCAATAAAAAAGCGAAATGGATACTCAGAACACATCGAATAAGAAACGCAAATCAAATTTAGAAAAAAAATTGTCATACGACGAAGTCAAGGAGTGTAGTTGGAACTTCAAGTGGTCAATTTGAAGATTTTATCATGTCCTGGCTGGGATCTGAAGATTCTAGTGGTTCTGAAACCGATGACATTGAAGATAACTATATATCCGAACGGAGTGATCATGATACCGACACTGATGAAAGAATCTTCGATTCTGAAGATGTGTAGGAACAAAGTCAGTTGTAATCAAGCGAAGACGAGGTTCCTTTGTCTAATTTTCAGTCGTATTATGGAAAGAATAGATACAAATGGGCGAAGCATCCACCAAATACATATGTTCGAACTCTCCAATATAATATAATTACGCGGCACTCTACCTCAAAATTGACAATAAATGATGAAAAGATTGGGTACTCCATATGGAAGCGTTTTTTTTTGACAGTGATATTTTGGACAAGGTATTGAAGTGGACTAATGTACAAATGTCGCAGTACAGACAGAGATTTGATAATGAAAATAGACCAGAATTACAAGATCTTGATATAATAGAACTCCGAGTTTCCTCGGACTTCTCATGTATAGTACAGTTTTTAAATCCAATCATGAAAATGCTGACTATCTATTTGCCACAGATGGTACAGGACGAGATATTTTTATGTGTGTAATGTCGAAGATTAGATTCCTGTGCATTATTCATTGCCTGCGATTTGATAACTCTACTGACAGGTAATAAGAAAGGAAATTGACAAATTAGCAGCTATGTCGTACATGTTCAACAAATTTGTCTGCAATTGTCGAAGTTTTTATAAGGTATCAGAGAGCGCTACTGTAGATAAAATGCTTGTGGTATGCAGAGGTCGGTCAAACTTGATTACTTACATGCCAAGTAAGCCATCTAAGTATGGACTCAAGATAATGTATTTGTGTGATGCATCAAATTATTATTTCTATAATGGTTATATTTATTCAGGAGAAGAGTCAGATGGCGAAACGTCAGTGGAAGGGGAAAAGAAACTTATGGTTCGTACTCAGTGTGTGATTCGTTTGACAAAGCCCTTGAATGGCAGCAATAGAAACGTGGCCTGTAACAACTGGTTCACGTCTATAAAATTAATTGATTGTTTGAAAAAGAACGGCTTGGCTTGTGTTGGTGCAGTTCAAAAGAATAAAAAAAATGTCTAATCAATTTCTTCCTTCAAAACAAAGAGTGGAAGATACAATACTATATGATTTCACGAGCCAAATGATACTGGCCCTCATTTTGGCATATTCTATGCATCACACTAAAGAAATTGATCAACGCACTGGTAAACCAAAAATTATAGCATATTATAATTCCACAAAAGGTGGACTTGAATTTACCCTAGTAGCCGCGGAACAAGACGTTGGCCTATAGTTATATTTTACCGCAGGTTGGATATTAGTAGTGTCAATGCAACCTATTATATCAGATTTATCACTCTAAGAGCAAAGGCAGGGGATCGTTTGTAAAAGAAGTAGCACGCGCATTAGTGTTGCACATGCAGAGACGAGTGCCTAATATACGAATGCCATGAGAATTAAGAATGAGTGAACAAAATTTGTGTGACTATAGTTTCTGTTACTATAGTTTTGTCTGTCTGTTCTATAGACTATAGTGTTTGAGAATGTAAAATCGTTTACGAGACTATAGTCACACAAATATTGTTTAAAAATAAAAATGATAGATAACAAAGTAAAAATTGTTTTATTCCTTTTTAAAAAATGAACTATCACACAGTAACAGACAAATCAATCAATAATACAGGTTTTATTCATGAACAAAAAAAACATACAATGTGCTAAACAAATCTGCCTTAATTGCATTTAATTTTCATATACTTTATACATGGTCGAAATAACGATCTCTTATTATAAATGCCAAACAAATTAGTCTGATTTATATCGATAATAAAACACTAATAAATATTGAAATTTTGTTCATTTATTTATTTTTTTAATTTATTATTGACCCTACTCTAATATTTGATAACGTGATTATCAACATTTTCCCCAATTTTTCAACACAGTTTATACCTAAACATAGCGACCTGTGAATACGCATGTCAGTAGTTATGGGGGAACAAGGGAACAATTCGGTAAGAAAATTAGTTCGAAAATGAGTTCGTTCATTATTTTCTTTGACTATTGACTTTGACTTTAACTATTAACTCCTTTGAAGCCAAAATAACTGGGACAATTTCGTGCATAAGATCCTGATTGCTTGAAAAAGTGGTCGGAAAGTTGATTGACAAAATGCGCTTTTTTAAAAGTAGCTGCGGCGGACATTTCACATATGTCATTTGAATTTGAATGTCATTTCACATAACATAATTTCAAGGCGTCTAATTTGGTTCCTGTTTTATTTCAATCTAAGGTACGGAAGCACTAAAAAAATCACCCTATATAACATCAAGTAACTTGAAATAACACTAAAAGTCCTTTTTTTTGAGCAAGTTTATTTTATTACTTATATTTTTTATCAAAAAAAAAATATTTATTTAAAAAAAAAGTGGATAATATTAAGAAAACTAAGATCTAAAATGAAAAAAAATATATAAATAACTATTTCGGAATATAGCAAATTTATATTATAAATTTTGTAATAAAATAACTCGGAAAAGTTTATTTCGATTACAGACTCTAGTACGGGAATAGAAACAACACAGACATAAAAATATATGAAAGCAAATTTGCTTTTATCGGTTTTATGTCTCTGAGAAAGCCGATAACAATTTTTTTAAACTTATTATTCAATATATTATTCTATTCTTCCTGTACCCTGGACATATAAAAATCACCAACTTAACTAATTAGAAGTCGAAATACAAATGCAAGTGATTAATATTCAATACCCAATTAAAAACTTTTAGCAAATTCAGACTTTTAATAACCCCTTCATTATAACAAGAAATTTCGTTTTCGCCTGAACTTCAGTCGATTCAATTTGAAGTTAAATAATACTATTGATTCAATGTATCAATTTAGATAAAACTAGATTTCAAAGTATGATTGTTACAAATTACGAAAGATTTTTTACTAAAAATTACATTTAATCAATATAGTATGTACCGTTTTATTTGATGAACTTTCTTCACCTCTCCAGTACCTGCAGAATCCCGCGTTTATAGAAGTTCTGGGGTTTTTGGCTAAAGAACTGATCTAGGTAATTTTTCAAGTCTTCCAAGGAACTAAAGTGTTTCCAAATAAATGAGAGTCAGAGGGCGCAAAGTCGGGAGACAGTGATGGTTGGACCAAAACATCCCATTCAAGTTGTAAAAGTATGTGTCGAGTGGCCTAAGATTCTTGTGGTATAACATTGTCTCAGTCAAACGCAATGGCCTTTCTCTTCTGTTTGATTGCTCGCTCTAATTCACTTAATTGCAAACAGTATTTCACCGAGTTAATGGTCTATTTTTCGCGTCTCAACAGAGCCAGCCATATATCGGTTTTACTAAGCATTCCATCCACTTGACATAATCGCATTGACACTGTTGACTGATTGATTCCAAAAGTTTCTTGGATCTCTCGAGTTGTTCTGTGCCAATCAGATACTACGCTTCACTTCTTAATCAATTGAATAGCACTGGTTCGGTAAAACTAAAATATAATATTTCAGCACGCACGTCTCCCCTTCCATAAGCGCCGTATTTACCAAATTCGTGTTCCACGGATTACATCCTCTCTCTAAATCTGACGAAATGACTCACAAAGTGAAAATTCACTTCAAATGAGGAAGCCAAAGCTGAGATAATCTCTTATTTCGCAATATTGGACAAATCACGTTATACAATGGATATTAAAAAGTTGGAACGCTCCCCCCTAAACGTATTGAATTGCAAGGAACGACGTTAAAAAAATTCCCAATAATTCTATTATATTTGTTGCGCTGAATATTTTTCGAACGACCCCTGTATACACTCTGTACAAAAACTAATTGAAATTTCTCATTTACAAAACCCACGTAAAATATATTTTAATTTTCTTTTCTGCTGTAAGATGGCAGCACTGTGTTTAGTTTCGATATCCAGTTTGAGCGCGATAGATCAACGTTTGTTTACATCAGCTGGTTTTGTTAGTCGACGTCAAGTGTGTGTTGCCGTTTAACTATAAATAAAAATGTTAAGCAAAAAGTTTGTATGGAAATGAATAAAGCATTCGTATAGTGGTAGTTGATTTGGTTCGTTCTCGTCAGTTTTCAATGACTTCGAATGCCGAAAACCTCGACAATATCAGGAAAGTGAGTCAGACAGTTGGTTCAAGAGGTGAAGATATCTTTTAATTTCGTTCATACATTATATTTTATCCAAAAAGAGCATCGAACGCAGCTCGCTAAAGACATACATTCTGTCAAAAAGTACTAGGAATTGATCAACAAAACACAAAATGTTTATTGTTTATCCAAATTTATTGAATCGCTTTCAAAGTAGGCAACGATTTCGGAAAATGCGTAATCGACTTCAGTTCTCGCCGCAAATTCTCTTTTATGTCTTCTATCGATTGAAAACGGATGCCTCGAAGTGGTCATTTAAGTTTTGGAAAGAGAAAGAAATCGGCCGGAGCAATATCAGGTGAATACGATGGCTGTTTGATGGTGTTTGTTGAATGTTTGGCGAGAAATTCGTTCACAATGATAGCCTTGTGAGATGAATGAATTTTATTTCCATAAATCTGGCCTTTTTCCACAAATTTGCCAAGTGCCACATAACGCCCGAGTCCACAGCACCATGATAATAAAAGAAAACAGTCAACATCATCTTAACTTTTGATGGACTTTTGATCGACGTGATTTTTTCGGTGTCGGCTCAGTTGGAAAGCGTAATTCCGAAGCTTGTTGACTAGTTTGCACGCCAAACTCGTATACCCATGTCTCATCAACAGATACAATGCGTTTTATGAATGTGGGGTCGGAATTGACTCGTTCTAGCATGTTTTCAGCGACCTTTACGGAGTTTCTGAAGAAAATGCAGCTCTTCCGGCACTAGTCAAATGGCAACACGTTTCATGCCCAAACAATCGCTTAAAATGGTACGAATTAATTCGTGAGACACAGAAAGGTCAGCGGCTATCTCTCTCAAACTTAAATGATGATTTTCAGTCACCATTTCCTTCGCTTTGGCGATGTTAACTTCAGTTGAAGACGTTGATGACCGACTAGAGCGGGGCAAATCTTCCACCACATGTCGACCGCTTTTAAATGCACTGTACCACTCATATACACGTGTTTTTGATAAAGTCGATTTACAGTAAGCCTTCTGCAACATTTTCAGCGACTCGAAACACGAAATCACATTTGCAATGCAAAATTTAAGACAAATTCTTTGTTCGATTTTTTTACCCATTGTAAAAATCGCAAAACTTACTTGAAATGAACTGACAAAATCGAGCACTGTAAACAAACTAAATGACACATGACGTTCAAACTCCGCGTCCGTATAGAGGATAATTCTGCCAACTTAGCGATAAAAAAAATGTTGACAATCATTTTAAGCGGGCTTTTCAAATGATCAATTCCCGGTACTTTTTAATAGAACGTAATTCATCCCATTCTTATGAAACGCATCATGACGGGCAGCGCGACATGAGTTTACGAATTACGACATACAAACAAGAGGTGAACATATCTTTTAAGTCTGTTTATAACAATTTAACTGATATTTTGGGCATAAAATGCGTCGCCGTACGACTGGTTCCGAGAAAGGTCAATTTTATCGAAAAGGAGCATAGCGCGTAGGTCGCTAAAGACATGAATCATCCCATCATCACGAAACGCATCATAACGGGCGACGCGACATGGGTTTATAAGTACGACATGCAAACAAGCCAACAGTGTTCAGAATGGCGCCTCGAAAACGAGCCAAAAATCAAAATACCTCGTCAAAGTCACTCTAAAATCAAGGTCATGCTGACAGTTTTCTTCGATTACCGTGGTTTGCTGCACTCGGAATTTGTTCCAGAGGGACAAAGGATGAATAAGAAATACTATTGAAGCGTCATGAGGCATTTGCGCGAGGGTATCCGCCGAAAACGGCCAGATTTGGGGAAGGACAATTCATGGATCTTGTACCACGATAATGCGCCGTCGCACAAAACCATCGTTGTGTAAGAGTTTTGGCCAAAAGCTCAACGAACACCATCGGCGAAGCACCGTACTCGCCTGATATGGCATCGTGTAACTTGTTTCTGTTCCCAAAGCTAAAATTACCACTTCTAGGAAGGCGTTTTGAGTCAATTGAGACTATAAAAGAACATTCGCGGAAGGATCTCAATCACCCTTCGAACAAGGTTGGAGAAATGGATCAAGCGGTGGCATAGTGATATTGCACTTAATGGGACCTAGTTTAAAGGTGCCAAAATAAAATTTGATGAATAAATAAATTGTTTTGTGTTTTATTTAACAGTTTATTCTTTTTATACAGACTGTACGAGTATAACGTACAATTTTTATCCAAAATACTGTTTTATATCAAAATATGCAAGTAAGTATCAAAGTAAGAAAAAATTAAATTTCACTTTTTTATCAGCAAAAATAATATAAACATTTGGTCCACTCACAAACCAAATTTCCTCCTAATACTATGTGAATAAACTGAATTAGTTGAACATGTCAGTTTGCCTTCATGATAATAAACATACCAATACTAATATCGAAATTTACACCTACTATGCGAATGCCATGTATCTTGATGTATATTGTAAAGGAATATTGTGTTGCTTGAAACTTAATAATGTTCAATATATATTGCATGAATTTATAGTCTATCTAATATACAAATGGTTATAGTATAGTTTAATTTAAGAATCAATTGAATTTAACTAAGTAATATTGATAGTAAAATATTAAAATTTAGCTGAAGGGTTAATTAATAACGAAAAATTAATAATTGAAGGGGCAAGTGGAAGAAGGGGTTAAGTGACATTTTCTGAAAAAGTCTTGTTTTGTAGTAGATGAAAGAGTTATATACATATGTGACTTGCAGGATTTGACTATCAGGATTTGGTTCTATTCTACAAATCTAAGCGAATACAAAATAGTAGAAGGGGCTATCTTGTATTATATATCAAAAATGCTACGGAAGTAGGAGCTATGTGCCCATAATCCTTTCATCCACTCTAATATTTGAATTTTAAATATCACATGGCCCTTGGCGATGACAAGACACCTAAAACACAACCTTAAAAAAACACGGTCATAATAGTTGTTGGTAGTTTTTGAGTTTTGAGACTATTATTAAATCAAATATAAAAATCTTCTCTCGAGGGCAACTTATGGTTCAAAAAGTTCAAAAGGCGTGCTGGTGCAATTTGTAAGGAAACAGGGAAGAGTTATATGTCTTATTTGGGGAATGTTGTTGCTTCTAAAAGCATCTGCTCGGCTTATGTACAGACACATGCAGATTAACATGCAGTGCTAAATTCAACTAAGAAAAATGAAGGTTAATACTTAATAATTTTTATAGCCTTGATATAAATTCAAAAAATGTATTATTATTTAGAAGTATCACTCCAGTAGAAGTTGCACGCCAGCGTAAAAACGCTTCCAAACATAAATCTCATTCTTTCAAATACTCACTCATTTTGGAGAATCAACAATTTGATTTATGTAAAAAAAACATCTTGTGCTCTGTACTAAATTTGCGTAAAAAAAAGTGGACATCATTGAAGGTAAACTAAAGTCTGGACAATCAGTTTTATCTAAAGATGCACGTGGATGACATATGACAAGGCCACCTAAGATGAGCGATGCTGTGGAGCAGACTATTATAGATCATATTAATCAATTTCCCATCGAAGGGTCCCATTATTCCAGAAACAGCAATTCACATAAAAGGTATTTGGCTCCATATTTGAATATGTCGCACATGTATAGATTATATGTTGAAAAATACAAATAACAGCATAAACATGACAATTTTTTAATAAAAAAATTAATTTAAGCAAAAATTTTCTCGTCCAAGTGCAAATATGACACACGAAGAGAATGTAAAGCCAGGGTTTCAGTTGATGTCTAAAGATCGAGAACAATCTTTAAAAAACAAAAACGAATGTTTCATAACGGTTGACTTACAGCAGATCATGCCCTTACCCAAAATTATTACATCAAAGGCATTTTACCTAAGGCAAATTTGGTTCTACAATTTAGGCATCCACATGATCATGACTGAAGGGCACCAAAGTATAATGCAAAAGTGAACTGAAGATGTAACCGGTAGAGGTAGTGCAGAAATTATAAGCTGTTTATGGAATTTCGCGCAAACTTGCGAAAATGCAAAAAAAATGTTATAGAATGGTCCGACTCATGCTCTGGCGAAAACAAGAATTTTCATGTGATTTGTTTGTACCAGCTGATGGTATTGAAAGGTACCTTTGAGGTGATTGATCACAAATTTCCGGAGGTACATACGTATTTAGACTCAGATATAGATTTTGGGCGTATAGAAAAAATTCTAAGAAAACACAGTACCATACGTACCCCGAAAACAATATATAGACATATCATTAAAACAGCATGCACAAAACAGTCGACGGTTAACGATATGGAACAGTACTTTCATGATGCGGATAGCTTACAAACTAAAGTGTTATTGGTGAAAAAGTTCCATTTAGAGATGTCATAAAATGGATACGTACTGAAGAGTTTGGTAATTACCTATATAAGGGAACATACGATGAATATACTCCTTTCAAAAATGTTTCCTTATTTCAAAATAAGCCATCAAAAAATTATATGCCCCCGTCAGATGTTGAATTTACCAGAATTCATCATAAGACAGGAAACATATCACAAAAAAAATTGACAATATTCGAGATCAGTTACTCTTTATCCAAGAACATAGAGGATTTTATAAAAATATTATTGGACTGGAAAGTGAAAACCCAACACAAAAAAGAAGACGTACCAAATGATTTTGTTTCATATCCGAGTACCTAATTCTATGATTTTCTGTTTATTATAGTTTTCAATTTTCTTAGGAATGCATTATTATTTTATACTTACATATTTATACTTTACGTATTTATTTATTTACATATTTATTGATCCTATTATTACTGTTAGTAAATGGAAGAATTATGGTTATGGAAGAAATATGGGTTATGTAAATTTAAATTTAAAAAAATTACAAAAAAATAATGAATAGCTAATATTTGTATATTCTTGAAAATAAGTCACAAACTAGTCCTATTAAATAAATAAACCAAATTTTAAAATTATCTTCAGTTAAAAAATGCCAATTCATTTTACTAAAATCTAATTATCTCATTTGCATATTTTTATAACATAACCCCTTCTTCCACTTGCCCCTTCAACTGTCGAATTCTGATTTTTAGTATTTTCGGTAATGCATATGTATGTATAGTGCAGTTTTATGTTAGAAACCGGATTGCTACGGAATGATCCATGGCGGTATGTCCCACAACATATGCTAATAAACATTGAAAATTGTCTTAATTAACTTTTACCCAATTGCATTCTACTTGAGTCTAATTAAGGGGCATATGGGCATTACATAGGAGCCTAATTAAATAGGCGTCTTATTATATAGGAACCAAATTACGTAGGAGCAATTACACTAAACCCTAGTTGCACAGGGGCCTAATTACATAGGGGCCTATTTTAAACGCCATTTTCTAACTATGGATGAGACTGGTAAACCAACTCTATGATTCTGAACTGCGGCTACAAACTGAGCCCGGTTGTTCACCGCCGAAGCAACCAAAGTGGTCAAAATCGACCAAAAGGTTATTTCATCAAGTTTTTGGAATCCAAAAGGATTTTTTTTAAGTTAATTGCCTTTACAGCGGTACCGGTACCACCGGTACTACTCAAACCTTTTGGATGAATTAGATGCAAAAATTCGTGAGAAAAGATCTGATTAACCGAAGAAAAAAATCATTTAAGACAATGCACCGACTCACAGAGCTGTTCATGCAATGGCTAAATTGAAGGAGTTGTAGTTGTCTACGAATACTACGAATTGTCGAAGCATCCACCATATTCGCCAGATCTGACCCCCTCCGACTTTCATCTATTTCCAAATCTAAAAAAATTCCTATGTGGCAAGTTATAGCAATCGTAGACGAGTATTTTGAAGGACTTCCAGAAAATCACTTCAAAGCTGAATTGGAGAACGGCTGAAAAAAAATATATTAAGCTTAAGGGAGAATATACGAAAGAATAACGTCATTTTTTCAACTATAAACTTGCCTTATCATTTCCGATCCGTGAACTTTTCAATTTGCCTACTAAATAGGAACCTAATTACACAGGAGCGTAATTACTTAAGAATGGCAGCTCACAATTCTAAAATATTTTTAAAATTTCTTAATAATTTTGAAACCGTTCGAATTAAAAGTCTTAAACTTGTCAATAATATAAAACAAATACGTTTGAACTTTGATTTGCTCATTCTGGCTTTTTTTTTGGCCGTGGTGAAGTTGGAGTGTGCCATTCCATCGCACCGTGCCTAGATGCTACAAAACTTGACAGCATACCATTAGTTGAAATTGTTGTTACTCATTTTCAGAATCTGGTTCACAAAAAGAATTGCTACTGACCACCAAGTGAATCTAGGAAGTTCAAACTCGTACTGTAAATGCATTAGATGTTCACCATCTTTCCTTTCTGCCTTTCTGAAAGAGAAGTTTTCGGTGTTTCTCAGACCACAGAACAGTACCGCAAAATCCTACGCGCCATCAGTCTTTATATATATATATATATATATATATATATATATATATATATATATATATATATATATATATATATATATATATATATATATATTGTTTTATCATTTGATCAAATGATAAAACAATATTGTGTAATTGTACTGTCCTTAACCGTTTTAATGTTGGAAGTGACCATATAATAGTAAGTGCTAAGGTTAAGATAAACTGTCGAAGAGAACGTACACGAATGATAAGATCGAAGAAGGGCAAAGTGCATTCTGAGAAGCTGCTGCAGACGGGCAACAATTTTGAGATTGCTTTGTCGAACCGCTTTGCTATATTGCAAGACCCAGAAGAGATGGATTTAACAGATCAGTATGAAAAAATCATCGAAAATGTGGTTGAAATGGCTGCTGCCATACCACCAACAGAAAAAAGTTTCAAACAGTCAAAAATCTCCAATGAGACCATCGATTTAATGAAGAAACGGAGGACAATGAAGAACGCAGACAGTCCCTTTGACAGCGTCGAGTACGTTGAGCTTTGCAAAACTATAAGAAAACGTATTCGAGAGAAAACGCGTCGGTTCAACATGCAGCTAGTGCAAAAAACGCTAGAAGAAAACAAAGCCAAACATAAGCTGATAAATAAAAGGACACAAATGTTTGCCTTAATGCGTGAGGATGGCACAGTGTGTAGGTAGCGCACGGAAATGTTAGAGATTATCAGAGAAATCAGAGAATCAGACAAATGCCATAGAACGATGAAGAATGGAAAAACTCCAGGTAAGGACAATGTAACGGTTGAAATGTTGAAGGCTGGTGGTCGAACTCTACATAAAATACTGGCAAAATTGTACTCAAAATGCCTCAAAGATCAAAAAATACCCAGTCTATGGAAAAATGCTGAAGTGATTCTTCTTCATAAGAAAGGAGCACAGGAAGATTTAAAAAACTACCGCCCAATAAACCCCCTATCAGTTATGAAGAAAGTTTTCACCAAGATAATATCTAAAAGAATATTAAGAACACTGAATGACGCACAACCAAGAGAGCAGGCAGGATTCAGAAGTGGATTCAGTACAATAGACCATATCCAGGTAGTCCAACAGACCATAAAAACGCACAATGAATACACCATGCCACTGTGCTTGGCTTTTATTAACTATAAAAAGGCACTTGATTTAGTATCAACGCAGGCCATAATGAATGCATTGCTTAACCAAGAGATAGAGAGAGCCTATGTGAACCTAATGAGATCCATGTATGAGGAAGCTACAGTTACAGTTCACATGGATAACTTTGAAGTTAAAATCAACGTAGAACATGATGTACGACAGGGTGAGTCAACATCACCTGTTCTTTTCTCAGCCTGCCTTGAAGAGGTATTTCGTAATCTGGATTGGGAACAGCAGGGAATAAAAATCAATGGGGAATATCTAAGCCATCTTAGATTCGCGGATAATATCATTCTCCTTTCACAAGACCCAGATAAGCTACAAGAACACATATGAGAGCTGCAAAGGGCGGGAGAACCATTTGGTTTGAAAATAAACTTAAAAAAGAGTCAGGTTATGTTTAACAAGTTTGCTGTAAACTGAAGTATTTCTATTTTAGGAAGTGATTTAGAGAATGTGGACCACTACATATATCTTTGGCAAGGGATTTCAATGGAGGGTGATACCGCCCGGGAGGTTGAACGGCGGGTTAAGTGTGGCTGGCAGGCATTTGGCCGGCTCAATATAGTATTTAAGAGCAATCTCCCACTTTATCTGAAAAGAAAGGGTTTTAATCAGTGCGTGCTGCCTGTTTTGACATATGGAAGTGAAACATAGACACTCATATCACAGTCAGTTCAGAAGCTTCGGGTTGCACAGAGGGGAATGGAAAGGTGTATGCTTGGCATTACAAAGCGGGACAGAAGGACCTGCATATGGATCAGAGAACAAATGAAAGTATGTGACATCATTGGAAAGGCGAAAGAATTGAAATGGAAGTGGGCAGGTCATATAGCGAGACGATGCGACAACAGATGGATCAAAGTAATTCTGGAATGGATACCGATAGATCATAAACGCCCGCGAAGAAGGCCGAAAACACAGTAGACTGATGACATCATTAAGTATATTGGACCCGAATGGCAGAGGAAAGCTCAGGACCGTGCGAATTGGAAGCATGCAGGGGAGGCCTTCATCCGGCATTGGATCGACAATGGCTGAATGATGATGATGATGATACATCTGATGATATATATATATATATATTGAAGCAATCCGATATAACGGATAAACAATGGTCAGTGTCAGTGTCAGTATCGGTGTAAATATCAAGAGGACGAGAGTAATTTTAATTTGTTTATTTGATTATTTGAACTGTGATAGTGAACCAGCGGTGAGAATGAAGATAATTTTCAAATGTAAATAAATAGTTATTTTTTCTTTAACAAAGACATTTTTTATTTGCACCTTGGTAACGATTTGTAGAAAAATCGCTACATTGGTGTCAGGTGTGGGGTTTATTCTCCCAGAAGGTGCTAATAAATTTGTATGGACAATTAATAAATAAATTTAAGAGACAATATGGCCTCGCAAAGAGTACTTTTAAAAGACTTGAAAGTGGCGGACTTGAAAAGAGAGTTGGAAGAACGTGATTTGGAGATCTCTGGTGTGAAAAGTGTGGTGCAAGCGAGATTGAGGAAGGCTTTGATGAACGACAATCTGGATTCTGAGGAATATCTGTTCGAAGTTCCGTGCGACATGAATTCTGTGATTAAAAGCCTGGAAAGCAAGATAAAAAGTAGGCTTCAAAGCAATGCTGAGAGCCTCGAAAGCAAGATAGAAACTAACTTGCAGGAGAACGCCGAAAGTATACGAAAGGATGTGGACAGTTTGCGAGATGAGTTACAGACAAATTCTGAGATGCTGAATAAAAACCTGGAAAACCTTGAAAGCAAAGTCCACAAAAATCTAGAAGACCTGGAGGATAAGCTGAGAAAAGAATTTGGAACGGAAATTCAGGAGGCAATACATTGTTCAGGAGGCAATACTGTTTGAATAAGTCCATTGAGTCCAGCAAGAACCACATGACAGGCGTGCGGATGAAACCTCCACAGTTTGATGGCAAAATTTCCTGGTCCAATTACCTGATTCAATTTGAGGTAGCAGCAAAAGTGAACGGATGGACTGATAGGGAGAGGGCTACTGCCTTGATTTTGGCATTGCGAGGAGAAGCCACTGATGCAGTTGCAGACCATTCCAGCGGAAGAGCAGAGGAGTTATCAGAAGCTAGTAAAACGCCTGGAACTACGATTTGGACAGATCCATCTGGAGCATGTTTACCATTCTCAGTTAAAGAACCGCATCCAGAAGTCTAGCGAAACCCTGCAGGAATTCGAAGCTGACGTTGCTCGATTGGTTCGCTTAGCTTATCCTGCTACTCCGGAGAATGTGATGGAACGCTTGGCTGTATAGGCGTTTATTGATGGACTGCGAGACCCTGAAGTCAGACAATCCTTATTGTTGGCTCGCCCGGGGAATCTTGTAGATGCGCTTGCCCAAGCCTTGGAATTCGAAGCAGCGAAGCACAGCTCCCGCAGCCAGGCTCGTGTCCGATGATTAGATGATGAACACTCCGAGAACGTCATAGAAGGGATCGTATGGCGAATTCTAGAAGAAAGAATCCGGAAGCCAGAAAAGAAGACAGTCAGGTGCTGGAACTGCGGAAAACTGGGGCACGTGCGAAGCCAATGCAAGGCATCCACCTCTTCGTCCCCGGGAAAACTAAAGCAAGTCGACGAGAAGGGGCGATCATCGACCTGTACTCAGCATGCCCCTCATCGAACAGTAAAAATAACTACCATTCAACATCGGTCCAATTCATAGATGGTCATATCGATGACAAGCTACATCTGATGCTGCTGGATACAGGCTGGTAGATAGCAGCTGGATACGATGATCGACCATCGTCCGAACCAACATCGTTTCGCCTTCAACGAAAATCATGGCCACTACATGGAAGCTGCGCACTGCAACTGGGTCTCCAGCTACCGTGCACGGCGAAATCAACATCACGTTTCGCCTTGGGAGCACCTCATTTCGTCATGTAGCTTTGGTAGCCGACATAGAGGATGAAGTCATATGGGGCATGGACATCATAAATGCCAAGGGTCTCGAATTAAAATTCAAGCGGGGAACAGTGAACATAAATGGAGAAAAAGTCGTGCTACACCGTAGGTCCGAGGATGGTGGCATTCATGTGATTCTGAGCGAGAACTGCGTAATACCAGAACGTAGTGAGGTTATTATGAACGCTTGCCCGGAGAAGAAGTCTGACATGGGAGGCATCATGCTGTTTGAGCCCAGAAGTCACGATAGGGAGATAGGACGGGGAGTGGCGGTAGGAAAAGTTCTGCTATGTGTCGTCAAAGGAATGCCCATCCGAGTAATGAACACCAATTATTACTCGGTGTCCATTAAAAAAGGGACTGTATTGGGGTATTGTTCTCCTGTGTCTTCAGTTGTCAGGAAGTTGAACGTCATTGAATGTAGCAATGGTAAGTTCCCGAAAGAATTGGAAGACCTTGTATCCGCCTGTCCAAATGGATTTACCAACCAGGAGAGAGCTGCTCTGAAGAATCTTGTCAGCAAGTATCGAGATGTCTTCGCCATCGGTTCAACGAGCAAGGGTAGAACTAACATCGTTCGGCATAAAATCAACACTGGCGATGCTAGACTAATTCGTCAGGCTGCTAGAAGACTACCCTTAGCCAAGTATGAAGAAGCAACCAACATCGTCCACGATATGGAAAAAGAAGGTGTGATTGAGCCGTCCAGCAGTCCATGGGCTTCACCAGTAGTTCTCGTTAAGAAGAAAGATGGATCGACAAGATTTTGTGTGGATTATCGGCAACTTAACAACGTGATGAAGAAGGGCAGTTATTCATTGCCAAGGAGAGACGATAGTCTGGACACCTTGGCGGGATCAACGATTTTCTCCACACTGGATTTGAAGAGCGGTTACTGGCAGGTGGAACTGGACCGGAGTGACCGAGAGAAGACAGCTTTTACCGTGGGTACGGGATTATGGCAGTTTACTGTCATGCCATTTGGGTTCTGTAATGCCCCCGCCACCTTCAAGAGATTGATGGAACTGGTCTTGAAAGGGCTATCGTGGAAGACATGTCTGGTCTACCTGGATGACATAATGGTGATTGGAAAGTCCTTCAAAGACCACATGAAAAACCTGGAAGGAGTGTTCCAGAGGTTAAAGGAATCTGGAACTCTGTTTGAAGCTGAGTCCGAAGAAATGCCATCGCGTTCGGAAGGAAGTACATTACTTAGGCCACATTGTCTCGGAAAAAGGAGTGGCTGTCGACGCTGTTAAGATTGAAACTGTCGAAAGTTGGCCATTACCTAAGGACAAACATGAACTTAGAAGTTTTTTGGGGTTATGTACTTACTACCGACGATTTATATCAGGGTTTGCTAACATCGCCAAGCCGTTAACAAAGCTCACTGAAGGCGAAATATGGTTTGAATGGACTGAAGAAAGCCAGCAAGCCTTCCAGCGTCTAAAAGAGGCCCTTACCAGCACACCTATCCTGGGTTATCCACTGCCTGAAGGGAAATTTATCTTGGACACAGACGCAAGCGACGTTGGGATAGGTTCCGTGCTGTCACAGATACAAGACGGTCAAGAGGAAAAGGTAATCGGATATTTTAGTAAAACCCTGTCGAAGCCGGAACGCAACTACTGTGTCACTCGCCGTCAGCTACTGGCTGTAGTCAAATCCATGGAGCAAATCCAAATACCTCTTCGGGAGAAAGTTCTTATTGAGAACCGACCATGCCGCCTTGAAATGGCTTCTCAAGTTTAAGAACCCAGAAGGCCAGGTAGCGCGATGGATCGAGCGTCTGCAGGAATTTGACTTCGACACAGAACATCGTGCTGGACGAAATGGGCGGAAATCTACGCCTTGCCGAATCAGGAAGCTGTTACTATTGCAGATGCTCTTGTGAAGGAATGGATTTGTCGCTTTGGAGTACCCCTTCAGTTGCATTCCGATCAGGGGAGAAATTTTGAGTCGACCCTTTTTCTGGAAGTCTGTCAACTACTAGGCATTCATAAGACCCGAACTACCGCATTACATCCGCAGTCAGATGGAATGGTGGAACGGCTGAATCGGACTATAAATAGATACCTGTCGAAAGTAGTTTCCGACCATCAACGAGACTGGGACCAGTTCCTCCATTTGTTCCTGTTGGCCTACCGTTCATCCGTACACGAGAGCACAGGGCAGACCCCAGCGAGCGTCATTATGGGCAGAGAACTTCGACTGCCCTGTGACCTGAAGTTTGGTTATCCACCTGGAGAAGACACAGTCGGTGAGGACTATGTCTGTAACCTCCGAAGGAGAATGGATGACATCCATCAAGGGTTCGCCAAAGTCTCCAGGCTGCCAGTGATCGAATGAAGGATGCCTACGATGTGCGAGCTAAGAAAGGGGGATATCAGGTTGGCGACTTGGCATGGCTCTGCAATCCTCGGCGTCGTCGTGGGTTATCTCCGAAACTCCAGACATCCTGGGAGGGACCCTATGAAGTTCTCGATAGGATCAATGACGTGGTGTATACATACGAAGACTACCGCGAGGGAAACCAAAAATCATCCATTTCAACCGAATGATGTCTTTTACCGGTGATCGGGACGATGGTAATGGAGAAGGCAGGGTACGTCGGATGGACCTTCCCGCCGAGCTTACCTTTGAAGAATTAATGGACAGATATTCCACTGGTCGGAAGAGTCGACATGGCGTCACTATACAAGTACAACAGGACCTATTTGCTGTCCCAGAGGAATATGCATTGGCCCACTGTATAGCCGAAGATCTGCAGATGTCCCGGGGAATCGCAGTCATATTTAGGAAGAAGTTCGGACAGGTATGCAACCTTAGGAGGCAGAATCCGCATGTTGGTGATGATTTGTAGGTAACAGCCAACCAGCAAGGCATCAACAGAAAAATCTTTTATCTCGTGAACAAGACAACCAGTCATGAAAAGCCGTCATATCGCTCCGTCTGGGATACCTTGTGCGACCTGAGAGAAAAGCTTCTAGATCAGAATATCAGCAAGTTAGCAATACCAAAATTGGCTTGCGGGTTAGACCGTCTGGATTGGAGGCTGGTGCGGAATATGCTGGAGGAGATATTCAAATTCACCGGGATCGCCATTTTGGTCTGCTGTTTCCACCCAAGGCGAATGGCCAGAAGAGAGAAGACAGTGTACTGTTTCTTCTATGGGACGTCGGGCTGCAGGAAAGGCGAAGGTTGCCGATATCGACATGGAGAAGAGGACCAGGATGGATTTCGGGACGAAATATGCTTAAGGAGGGGGCAGTGAAGCAACCCGGTATAACGGATAAACAATGGTCAGTGTCAGTGTCAGTATCGGTGTAAATGTCAAGAGGACGAGAGTAATGTTAATTTGTTTATGTGTGTGTGTGGGTGTGTGTGTGGGTGTGTGTGTGGGTGTGTGTGTGTGTAGGTGTGTGTGTGTGTGTGTGTGTGTGTGTTAACACAACACAACACTGTGTGGAAGTGAGTAGTATAGCAGGTCTTTATAAATATTACCCATAAAGAAGGATATTCTAAAATGAGCAGTAAAGTTATTACTTAATTTCAAATACAGCGTAACCACTTATGTGCTAAATACTCTTGTTACTTATAATGAACATTATTATACCTCAAGTAACACAATATTCCTTTATGATATAATATTTATATAGCAAGGTAATGACATTCGCGTTCTCGGTGTAAATTTCAATATTAATATCTAAATAATTATTACGATATAGGGAAGCTAACGTGAACCCCTTTAATTTGTTTAAAACAGTTTAAAATGAATACATTTTAAACTTTCTCATACAATAATAAACATTTGAAGGTCTGTTTTCGACTTACTTTGATTTTCAAATGAACTAAAAGATTATATTTACTTGTAGAGAAACCAAATTGAATTTCTATTCATATTGTGATATAAACGTAATTTTATTCACAAATTTATTTTTATTTTTCAACGTAGTCTCCTTTTAGGTCTATACACTTTTCCAAGCGTTTCTCCAATGTTTTTAAGCCGTTTAAAAAATACGATTTTTCAAACTCTCCTAAAATACGCTTCTATCTCGGCGATAACCTCTTCATTTCAACAGATTTTTTTTTCCTGCGAGCCATGTTTTCAAGTTCAGTTCAAGTAAGTTTCAAGTTCAGGCGAGTAAGGTGTGTGTGGAAGTAATTCGTAGCGCAGTTCATGCAATTTGGCCGCGACAATTGAAGATGAATATACCGGTGCATTATCGTGATGGAAGTGCACTTTTTTCTTAGCCAAATGAGACCGTGTCCCCTTCAATTTCTTGTCGAATCTGTCCAACAACTCACTGTAGTACTACCCTGAGGCATCCATGAAGATTATTCGTTTGGAATCCAAAAAAATCCTGGCCATAACCTTTCCGGCTGATGGAACCGTTTTTGCCCTCTTCGGAGCGGAGCCACCCGGAAAAATCCATTGACTATCTCTTGGTCTCTGGCGTGTAATAATGTATCCAGGTTTTATCAACGGTGACGACTCGATATAAAAAGTCCTGCGGATTGCGCTGAAAGCGATCCAAACACTGTTTTAACATTGTTAGTCTTACCCACTTGCTGTCCACCCTGAGAAAGCGCGGCACCCATCAGGCTGACACTTTCCTCACATTTATCTTATCATTTAAAATCTTGATTGCCATTTGGTATGAGACATCTACGGCCTCGGCTACTTCGAGCACTTTCATTCGGCGATCAGCGAGAATCATGTCATGGACCTTTTTGACGATTTTCTCGGTAAACACGCCTGACGGGCGTCCTGGCCGTTCTTCATCGAAAACAGTTGTACGACCACGATTAAACTCGTTAAACCAATATCTCACGGTTGTCATAGATGGTGAAAGGTCCCCATAGACAGCATCCAACTTCACTTTTATTTCTTCGCATGTTTTTCCATCTAAAAATAAAAAAGGAATTTCGGATCGATATTGCTCTTTTTCCATTTTATTGAGTAATACGAAACACGAATGATACAACTGACTGTCAAAAAAAAAATAACCTATGAATTTATCTGAAATTCAGCATGAGGTCATTTAACAGTCTGCAGTACACTATGGTAATGCCAATTTCACTCGTCAACGCCATCTGTTATCAAACACGGGTACTTATTGATCAACCTTCGTAAATGGATATACGTTTGTAATGTTTGGGTATTGCCCCCCGTTACATATGTACCCTCATCCCCCTTCGTATTTGTCCAACCCTGATCTCGGGCGGGCGTCACAGATTGTCTGCTTACAACCTAGCTTGCAACTGCTTGCAACTTCTTGCAAGCTTGCAACTGCTTGCTTCTGCTTGCAACCTAAAAAATAATTATTAGGTTCCCAAAATTAATTCGGTTTTTATAATGAAATGCAAAACTTATTAATAAAAGGCAAGTACGCATGTAACATGGGGTTGTCAGAAAAGTTCAGATTCATTTGTCAGAAAAGTAGAGGTCTTCCCCTTTTTTTAACACTTGTAAACAAAAATTTGTGTTGGATTAGTAATTTTTATTTGTGTATTATTAATTCGTGTGGCATTTACAATGTTTACGTTCAGATCAGCTTTGATTTGCCTTCAGTTGCCGAAGAAAATTGAAAATGATGTTCCATAACTTGTATTTATCCCACATTGTGGTTTTTTATTAAAAAAAAACAGAACGCTGTCTACAACTAACAAAATTTGTGCCATTTACAGAAAAGTGTATATTGAGGAGACCACCGTGCAAAAGGTTTGGTCGGTTCAGGGACCGAAATTTTGAGCCTCTTAGGTTTTGAGATGTCGAGAAAATATCGACCAAATGGATATATCTGCCGATATGATGTGTAGTTTGCCGATATGATGTGTAGTCTGCCGATACCAAATCTCACGAACTTAGTGAACGAAGTCTACTAGACCTAATGTCTTCGTGTGATCTCTTGCTCAAAACTATCACAACTTGCAACGAAAAACCTTTTTGTGGTTGCTAGGGTCAGCAGTTTTAAGTATGGCGAAGGACCGCCTTCATCTTAAGAAAATTATGCTTTACATTTACTGGAATTTGGAGGGACCCGTACACTTTGAGTTTCTTACCCGTAACCAAACCATCTTTGGGTGTGTGACCTCTTTCCGACACACACCCATAGGTACTGGTGTTCAACTATTCTATTCTAGACACCTCTAGATAACAGGCATTGGCATCAGAAACTAGTAAAGTAGAGTTTGCTAAAGTAAACCGGACTGAATCTCCCCAAGTTTCATTAGAAAGCTAACCTAACCTGAGAATCACTGGCAAAGGGAGCCCCACTAGCTTTACTAGTGGCCCTTCTTTGACGTAGGCCTCGTGAGGGCAGTGGCTTCATTGCGAGTTAGATATACGGTATGAAGGCCATACCTAAAGTCAAAAGACAAATGAATATGCCTGGACAAATTTACAACCAAACCATTAACACCAACCTCTACTATTCACAATTAAATCAGCTGAAGGAAGCAATTGAAGAAAACCGGTCCGAGTTAGCAAACAGGAAAGGCGTCAACTGTCATCATAGCAATTAACTACCAATATTAAATTTTGTGTGCTTCTTCCTATTCTAAATCCATGTATTTGTTCTTCTGGTGTTGGTTCTATTTTGTCTCTTATTCTCTTTTCCAAGATTTTTGTTAATACTATCCCTGAAGTACCTGCAATGCAATATTATTAGTCAATATTTTGTGCAGACTTTAAGGTATCCAGATTTTTTTGTATAGAATTTCTTTATAAAGAACTGTCCGTTAAAAGTGTCACTACTTTAATATAAGGCACTAGAATAATCATAGGAACAAATAATGAAAATTCGTGAATTTGGCTCTAGAACAATTGGAAGGCCACAAGACTTTGGAAAAAAATAAACATTTTTCGACTAAGCGTTACCTTTTCGTCTTCAGAAAGTCACTGTTTGGTGCGGTTTTTGGGCTGTAGCATTGATAATGGTTTATCTTTCCGAAGGCGATGTTCTGAATCATGTTTCTGTTAATGATGAACGCTACGGGAATATACTAATAGAATATCTTTGACCTAAACTGATTTTCGCTGATCTGCTCTGCTCTACCCTGAACGCTCTTCGTTTATTTTTTGTGGGGATATGTTAAATCTCTTGTTTATAGAAATAAACCCCCAACAATTCTTGACAGAACATTCAGGCCGCTTAAAATAAAACATTCATTCATTCACTCAATCAATATACATGTGAAATAGTAATTAAAAATTGAGTGTCAAGAATGCATTCTACCAAACGAAGCCGAAACGAATCTTTAAACGACTTTATTTTTAAAACATAATGCCATTTCTTCTGATAAAATAAAAATGACCGGATTATCCCTTATAGGTATCATTGTGCCGCATTTTAACGCCACCTCTCTCTTTGATTTTCTCAAGAAGATTAGTCTATACAATGAAATATAAGTATACTTCTTGTTGCTTTATTGCTATATATTCTGGTTCATTTTATTTCAATTGATTTAACATTACTTAATATTTCTGTATAAGAAAATTTATTCTATTTATACTAAATATATGCTCGTCAAGCCCTTTTCGCCTTACACAAACATATTGTTAGCGCCCCTAAATAATGCACAGTTGCTGGGGCCTAATCGAATAAATCTAATCTAATCTAGTTACAATTATGACAACGTGCGCCTGAAAATATACGCCGAGATTTGTTAGAGGTAAATAGTAACAACTTCAAAAAATATTCCCTTGATAAATAATGAAATTAAGTACTCTCCAAGCATCAAAACTTACCAAAAACAACTTCCATTTCCCTATTTAAGAGCATATATGTTTCAAAATATGACGGTTTGGAAAAAAAATTAAGTAACAACAGACATAAAAGAACCCGAATAACTTAAATAAAACATACATTTTCGGAATGATAAAATATTGAAATTATGTATATCTTAAACTGAAATGATATTGCTCCGGCTTTACACCGAATTCTTTTTAAATTCTATCCTAAAAAAATGTTCTCTCAGTGATCTACCAATCCACAAAATTCAATTTTAGCATATATATATATATATATGCTATATATATATATATATATATATATATATATATATATATATATATATATATATATATATATATATATATTATATATTATATAACTATATATTATATATATAGTTTCATATAGAATATGAACTATTATATTTACAATAGAACGATATTGTTATATAATTGAAATATATTTATTTAAATATAATTAAATATTTTGTATAAAATATTAACAATTTTATTATCTCAAAAAATGAGTGTAGTAATATTAAGGGATAAGTTTGTTTCATGAAGCCATTTTATTATGTGATGGTACTGACCAGACATCTGAGTAAAACTTTGTTTTTTGGACTTCAAATTACGCCTTTACAAAGGTGATCAGTAAAATACCGTGAAAGCAATTTAATTTTCTGAAATGTGTAAATGAAGTAATGAGACTAGTGGCATAGCGGTCGATCTGGTAACACCGTTGGCTTCCCCATTGGAGGGAGGAAGGGGGCACATCAACATCTGATTATATATTCAGAATGAGTTCGAGCTCCCTAAAGTCAGTTAATAAAATCATGAGACTAGTCAGTAAATAAAGTATCAGACTAGTGGCGTAGCGGTCGATCTGGTAACACTGTTGGTTTCCCCAATTGTAGGGGGAAGGGAGCACATCAACATCTGATGCATATTCAGTACGGGTTTGACCTCCCTAAACTCATTTGGTGGTTTCTAGTGAGTTCTGAAAATGAGTGAGAAGAATTTCAAGCAACGATGTGCTATCAAGTTTTGTATCGCAGTTGCAGTTTCAAGAACTTTGAACTTTTGCAAAACTTTAACAGGCCAATAGAAACAGTATTTTTTTAAGAACCCAGGATTTCTGGCAATTTAAGGCACTTTCAAGATTCGCATTCGCAAAAAGTGATGAAAATTTCCACATAATCCGGAACCTTAATATCACAGTGTCGGGCGTCGCTCAAAATACACTAGAAAAATGCGGTTCATGAAAATAATTGCTTCGGGCCACCAAGTAACAGTAGGGAGTTCATAATCGAATTAAAAAAGTATTAGATGTTACTGTCCCGACCGTCCAAAGAGCAAATCAACAGTGATGCCGGATCGAACGCTACACCATCAATCGAAATAGGTCGCTAGACACCTCGCACATCTGGTGTATCTATTTTAATTCATCATATTCATAATGTTCATCATGTTCATTTTGCTTTCTAAAATTTCCCATTGATATTCACGAATTATCTCTCTGAGTTCTTAGATCTATTCCCAGATATTTTCAAATAATCATTTGTCGTATGTTCTGTCCTATATATTTCACATGCAGCATCAATAATGTAGAGATATTATGAAAAGTCACATGGCATGGATGAATGTTCCTTGTTTTTGAATGTCATTAATATTCTCCACGGGCCCACAATGATAATTTTTATACATAACTGGTTCCTATATATGACCTGAGCGAGTCACCAACGGTTTCGCACAGTCTGGCTGTTGCGGACGTTTACCACAGGATGTATTGTATTATAGTCTACATCCGACATGGCCGATATATATATATGGTTATATCTTTGGTCATTCTTTCATCTTCTTTGTGGATGTTTAGCTCGAGCCCGACTGATGACGGCTTAAGGCCTGTAACAGGTATCGGAATACATGTTCTGATGTTTTGGTGGTGGCTGAAGTAACGGGCACTTTTTACGTGAAGCACGGATGAATTTTTCTTGTTGGAACAATATTTCTTTAACATATATTTCATTAACAATTTACTTTGTCATAAGAAATATTTTTTTCAGTTCATTACCATGTTGGGTTTATTTACATCTCTCGCTATAGTCGTAGCCTTTGAAAATCTTGATTTTTTTTGTATTATTTATATACGACTACTTTTTATTTATTCCGTTTTACATTCAATGATAATATAAAATATAAAGCAATAATGTTTTTCATGTAATTAACATTCCGTGATATCCTCTTTTAGTTGTCTCGTTATATTTGTTTCATTCGGGATTCTTAGAAAATCTACCCTTTTCTATCGCCTTTTCTCTGGAGTTCACTGTTTAGGCATATTTTAGTTCTCAGCATGCAATGATTCCTGTCAGTTGTAAATTTGTTTAACGCTGCGATATTTCCAAAAATGTGTACAGTTTCTGAAAGGATGTAGTCAGTACGGATTTTTCCATTGTCCATTGAGCAAGATCCATATACATTTCTTAGAACTTTTCTTTTTGCAAAATTTGTCTATAATATATAAATATTGTAGCTCTAAGTAGTATGATAATGTCTCAATTATTTCTTAAACCAAATCTGAAATTGCTCAGTTTTCTTTCTGCTTCGTCGGTCTTAATCCCCAAGTTACGCATTGAAATCTGCTATGCAGTTTTATAACTATGTCTTCTAGAACCTTTGTGATGTAATCATAGAAATTTTCTATATCCTCTTCATCGTGAGTTGCGTGTGTTGCCACGTATCAAAGTATATGGATCTAATTAATTTAATTTTCTATTTTTTTATTTCAATTATTATTTAGTCCACTTTGTGTTTTTTGTGTAATTTTGTTTTTTCCTTACCATAAAAGCTATTCATTCCTATGTTTCATTCACACTTCCTTGGTAAAACTTCCTTTTCCCCCAGTTTCAGATCTCTGCCCATTTAAACACTCCTCTTTACCCCCGAAAAGCCTTTCATTTTCAAAATTATTTTTGTTAGTTCTTTCTCAAGTTTACATAATTTATCATCTTTTGTCATGGATCTGATGTTATATGTAGCTATAAGATTTTTGTTGGCTAGTTGGCTAGTTGGCTATATAAATATATGGCTTCTCTTTTTATTTGAGGAATTTAATTTACCCTGGATTTATTTTCTTTCAATTTAAAATTAGTGCAGAACTATGAATATATCTCATTTAACCTATAACAAAGTTCATAATTAAGGCAAAACATTTATTAAACTGGCACTATTACTGAACTATCTAGATTCGTTAAATATTTCTTATTAATACTATAGAAATTTCTAAACTTCAAGATAAATATATTAAATATTTTATTCTATTCGAATTTTTTTAGTATGTCCGAACTGATAGCTATCAAATTATCATGGCACGTGAAATGTCCGGCAAATAATTATGGAGCTTTTAACAACGTTAGTAAATTGTCGAAATTTATTATCAAAATCAGTGATCTGTCTTATAGAGTCTTTTATGGTGCACACCATGTATTCGCCGAATTATCAACAAATTCCGAACGCATTTCACGCTGGTCGATATTAAAACAAAAACAAAACAAAAAATGGTGCGTTCTGAAGAACATACCGAAATTTGTCAATTCGTTAATGGGAATCGTTACGGAGCGATGATCAATAATTATTTAATTCCGAATTTGAATAGCATTGAGGAGAGTGCTTCTGAAGGAGAGTAGTTCCAAAAGGACGGCCATATGTTATATAGTCAATAGAACAATCGATTTATTCAGGGAACGATTCGGTGAGAAAATTATTTCGAAGAACGGACCTGTTAATTGGCCACCAAAGTTATGTAATTTTAGGGTTATGTTAAATCGTTGGTCTATGCCGATGAACTAACAACTATTGACGCCTTGGAAGTGAACAGAACTCGGACAATTGCGGACATAAAACCACTGTCGCTTGAAAAAGTGGTCGAAATTTAAATTGAGAGAATGCGCTTTGTCAGAAGCAACCATAGCGGATATTTTCATATAAAGTAAATACTTTTAAGGCATCTAAATTGTTATTGTTTATTCATAATTAAAATTTGGACATACTAAACAAAAATTACGCTATAGATATTAATCAATGAGTATGTTAAGCCATCATTTCTTTAAAAAAATTTACAGACAGAGAATTTACCTCTTGCCATAAGAAAAACAAACTATCAAGAATAATGTATGAACTAAACGGGCCTTAACAAGAAATATATGTAGGTATTGCTTAGAATATACGAGAAAAAATTGTACTTCTAGTGAAGGATCTTAGGAACCCGTAAATAACTCCGCCCGAAAGCGAAAATTTCCTGCTGATAAATGCCGAATTTATACATCTACTTCTCAGGTAGGATAAGAATGAAATATTATCAAAACTTAACAAAAAATATACTATTGCCTTTTATATATAGGAACACTTACCTTTCTATGTCAGTATAACACATCGGTCAATAAGTCCCCGATCTGACAAATAAAACACACTTTTTTTTCAAATTGCGAATTTATTCATCAATATATTCTTCTTGAAGAGCAATACAATTAGTCCTATGATTTTCTAATATTTCTACACCTTTTTTATCGAACGATTTCTTTTTGTCTTCATAATAGTTTTCAGTTTCGGCAAATACCTTTTCATTGGAGCGAAATTTCTTTTCAGCGAGCATTTTTTTAGGTCTGAGAAATAGTTCTTGGAGGCTAGATCTGGAGAATACGATGGATGAGGAACCAATTCAAGGTGCATTTTATGCAATTTAGCCATCGTTGCCAACGATTTGTAACACGGTGTATTATCTTGCTGAAACAGCACGCTTTTTTTTGTTAATTTGTAGCCTTTTTTGCAATCTCGTCCTCCAAACGCACCAATAATGCTATGTAATATTTGCTATTGATGGTTTTACCTTTCTCGGGATAATCGATGAACAATATCCCATGCGCATCCCAAAATACAGAGACCATAACCTTGACTGCCGATGGTTGCGTTTTTGGTCGCTTTGGACGGCTTTCACCGGCTGCTGTCCACTTAGCTGACAGCCGATTTAACTACGGAGTATAATGATGGATCCATGTTTCATCCGTTATCACATACTGTATGAAAAATCATTTTTATTTCGCTTAAACAGCTCCAAACAATGCGCAGAATAATCAATGTATTGTTGTTTCTAGTCTGCTGTGAGCAAACGCACTACTCATTTCGATAGCGATTTACGCATTCCCAAATGTTTATACAAAATGGTGTAAACACTTCCTTTCGATATATTCATGGTATGAGCTATCTCCTGCAGCTTTACCTTACGGTTTTGCGAAAGAATTTTGTGAATTTTTCTGATGTTGTCTGGTGTAACCACCTCATTCGGACGTCTAGAACATTCAGCATTGTCGGTACTTGTACGGCCACGTTTAAATTTAGCATACCAATCAATTATGGTTGGATTTTTCTGAGGTAGAGTATGGTACGGTAATGTTTATCAAGTCATTGTTTTGCTTCAACGGTATCTTTCTTCATAGAAAAAAATGCTTAATCAACACACGAAATTATTTTTTTCCATTGCTTTGAAAATAACAAAGCTAGCCTCACCACAACTCAGAAACTAATAAACAGATTGTCATAAAATTTTGACACATCACGTTTGAAAATTGGCACAATCGACACTGGTAAGGACCGATGTGATAACACCGAAGGGATAACAGTGTCAGAATTGTAACATGAGACACAATGATAACTACAAGTGCTAATCCAGTAATTTAAATTTTATCTTAAAGAAAAAATAATGGTATTATGTCCTGAAAATAATGTCACTCAAATATCGGGGTCGGCTTCATCTAATGAAATGTTTTCTGGAGACTCAATTTTCGATACTCTTTCACTCATATCGCGTGGTAGATTTTCAATAGTGTTAAAGATGGTGAACTGTTCCGTTTAAGATCAAGAATTGTTCGGAGTTTATTTCGGTACACTAAAGATTTAATTAACATCTTGGTGGCCAGTTGACATTAGTATTTCACGAAATAACGCTCCCAGAAAACTTTTTTTGCAATAAATGGATTATTTGGCGAGATGTTGGTATATATATCTTTACGATACACACTCATAAAAGTGATGTTTAACTATCCCAAACACCTCTAGGCAACAGGCGTTGATATCAGACATTATTAAAGTACAGTTTTCTACAGCGATCTGGACAGTTACCCATCAAAGTTGATTTAGAAGCTTATCTAACTTAGATACCACGAGAAAGGGAAGCCCCACTAGCATATGCTAGTGCCTCTTTTTTTCATAGGCCTTGTGGTGGCAGTGGCTTTATCACGAGTTAGATATTCGGTATGAAGGCCACCCCTGAAGTCGAAAGACAAATCAGTATGCTTGGCCACTTACAACAGCGATATGTGTGCAGAATTGAGAATTTCTCCACGAAATTTAGGCGGAATTTTGAGAAGTGACTTCTACATGTTTTCGTATAAGATTCAAATTATTCAAGGCCTGTTGCTTGCAGACAATAATAAGCGATTAGATTTAGTATTACCATCAAAAATTATTTCTACCAAATTAACAATTTTCATGCAACATTGATTTGACTGCACCGGATTATTTTTTTAAAGAAAAGGTTTACACCTATAGGCCCAAATCCATACAGCATAAGAGTTATGGAAAATGTATTAAAGGGTACATTGCTGATAATGGATCACATTTTAATTAACACAATTTTTAAAAATTATTTAACACAAAATTTAAAGACGAATGATTAACGTTATTCTGCATTAATTCAGGAAGATTTATTTGGAACTTTGCAGCAACAGTGCATATTAAAAACAATTAGAAATTATATTTCAATTTAGTTCGTTTTTTCGTTGTAAAAAGATATTAAAAAAATAAATAAAATACTGAAATCGTAACTGTAGAAATTGGTTGCTGGTACAAAAAAAAATACTGAAAATTATAAATGAACCGAACGTGACTCAACAAGGGATAATATACAGAGATTGGTGGAAATTTACGATAAAAAATATTGCTTCCAGGAAGGGATCTGGAAAAATCGTAAATATTACTTACAGTGAAAAAAAATGTACGGTTGATAAATCCAGAAATTATACGCCTGATCTCTAAATGATCAAAAAGAACAATATTTTTATCAAAATTTACTTTTTTTTTTTATGATGGACATCGTTTCAAATATTGAAATATTTAATATTTGAAGCGCTTGCTAGAAAACTGTCATGTATTTAAATTAAATAGGAGTAGACATTTAACCTGCTTTAGTTTTTCAAGATGTTTAGGTTTAGTTTTTGATAAGATAAGATTTAGATATATATGTTTTTAATATCTTTTTAAATCAGTCAATTGACATTTGTTAAAAATTTGTTTAGGTTACAAAAAAATTTTTTAACGTTACAGAAAAATATTAATTTAATAGTTTAATTAATAATTAATTTATTAATATTAATAATAATAGTAGTTAATGTACATGATAATAATAATAATCAATAATAAGTTGATAAAAGCTGAAATTTTAAATTTTGCGTTTTTGATCATTAGCGCCCCCACAACCGCTTTTGGAGGAGTTTGAAGTCCGTTGCAGACGTTCTTAATTAGTCTTAATATTGCCCAAGAAAGAAAAAAATCGTTTGAAGTTTTCATTTTAATAATAAGTTTATAAAAGCTAGAAAATCAGATAATTAGCGATTATCATCATTAACGCCCCCGCAACTGGTGTAGGGAGTCCAACACTCGTATAAATATTAGCCTATCCATTAAGTACATGTATTTTCTACAAGGATAGCAAGTTTTAACTCAAACGGATGCATGGTTCAGTAGTTATAACGGAACATCCGTAAAAACTACTCTAGATTTATATATTAGTATAGATATAGATATCACAGGAACATGGCACGTTATATTACATGGGACAATATATCACATGGAACATGGGAATATTGGATGGGAATTAGCTATACTAACCAACAATAATGAAACATCTACCCGTTTTGAATATTGTAGATAGAGGAAACCTATTTGGAAAGAAGGGAGACTTTAAAAAAATAGTTTTCTCGTTAGATTCAAATGAAAATATTTCAATCTCGCTTTAGACAACTTATGTATCTCATAGATATATTCACGCCATAAACTTATAAGGAAAATTAAAATTATAAAATGAAAAAGTTACTATCAAAATATAAATTTCTGAAGCAATATAATGAAAATATGTATAACTTAAACAAATATGGCATTCCTCCAGTTTTGATCCTGATTTTTTAACTTCTCTACGAAAAAACTATCTTATCCCTACCATTCCTCAAAGGAGTGAACTGAATTCTATATCGTATCTGAATATATGTACTTTATTTTTCAAACTGAACTGTTTGTTCATTCCGCTGAACTGAAACCGCTTTTATCAAAACATAATATAACGATATTCGATTAGGATTGTATGTAGGGGAATTTAAACGAAACCTGTATTTATTATTGGTACCTTTGGAGGGTCGAATGAAATTTTCAACGGAATTTTTTCAATAAGCTTATTTCAACAATGAATTCAGGGTTTCAACCACAAGATATAATGGACATAATAACTTTTGAAATCAAAGCCTTTGTTTCAGATTAAAACTATTCTTTCTGGTTTTTAAATTATTCTCCTTTTTTCTAAGTAAATATGGCTAGGTTTATTGTCTTGATGAAAAATATTTTCTTGCAAACATTCGTTAACGATTTTTTTATTCATTACCAAGATCAATTCAACCGCTTGATAAAACATTCTATGGTTATTTTTTACTTTAAAAAATATTATCAAAAAACAAAAGTCAATTCGAATAAATATATTTCAAAATATAAGTTTAACTCATTTGGAACATAATTATAATTAAGTATATTTGAAAAAATCCTACCAGTGTACCCGCCAGTATACCAAACCATAAAAAAAAATTAAGAATATGTATATATATATATATATATATATATATATATATATATATATATATATATATATATATATATATATATATATATCATCATCATCATCATCAACATCATCAGCCCGTATCGATCCACTGCAGGATGAAGGCCTCTTCAGCATGCTTCCAACCTTCACGGTCCTGGGCTTTCCTCTGCCACTCGGGTCCAATATACTTAACGGTGTCATCAGTCCATCGTGCTTTCGGTCTTCTTCGCGGATGTTTGCGATCAAGCGGTATCCACTCCAGGATTGCCTTGGTCCATCTGTCGTCCCATCGCCTCGCTATATGGCCTGCCCATCTCCATTTCAATTGTTTTACTCTTCCAATGATGTCACAGACTTTTGTTTGTTCCCTGATCCATGCGCAGGACTTTCTGCCTCGTCTTGTAATGCCAAGCATACATCTTTCCATTCCCCTCTGTGCTACCCGAAGTTTTTGAATTGATTGCGATGTGAGTGTCCAGGTTTCACTTCCTTATGTCATAACGGGTAGAACGCACTGATCGAATACTTTTCTTTTCAGGCAAAGTGGGAGTCTGCTCTTAAACACTATGTTGAGCCTACCATATGCCTGCCAGCCACATTTAACACGCCGTTCCACCTCCCGGGCGGTATTCCCCTCCATGGAAATCCTCTGCCCAAGATATATAAAGCTGTCCACAATCTCTAAATCCCTTCCTAAAACTGAAATTCTTCTGTCCTTAGAGAAGTTATTGAACATAACCTGACTCTTTTTCAGGTTTATTTTCAAGCCAAATGGTTCGCCAGCCCTTTGCAGTTCTTGTATGCGTCTTTGCAGCTCCTCTGGGTCTTGTGAAATGAGAATAATATCATCTGCAAATCTAAGATGGTTTAAGTTTGCACCATTGATCTTTACACCATCCTGTTCCCAATCCAGTTTACGCAATACTTCTTCAAGGCCAGCCGAGAAAAGAATAGGCGATATTGCGTCACCCTGCCGTACACCTCGTTCTATATTAATTCCCACTTCAAGATCATCAAGGTGAATTGTGGCTGTAGCTCCATCATATATCGATTCTAATAGGTTTACATAGGCTCTCTCTACACCTTGGCTAAGCAGTGCATCCATTATCGCATGCTTTGAGATGGAATCAAATGCTTTTTCATAGTCGATAAAAGCCAAGCACAGTGGCATGGTGTATTCGTTGTGCCTTTCTATGAGCTGCTGTACAACCTGGATGTGATCCATTGTACTGAATCCACTTCTGAATCCTGCTTGTTCTCTTGGTTGTGCGTCATTCAGTTTTTTTAATATTCTTTTAGAAATTATCTTAGTGAAAACTTTGTACATCACTGATAGGAGGCTTATTGGACGGTAGTTCTTTAAATCTTCCTGTGCTCCTTTTTTGTGTAAAAGGATCACTTCTGCATTTTTCCATAAGTCAGGTACTTTTTGTTCTTTGAGGCATTTTGAGTATAATTTTGCCAGTGTTTTATGAAACGTCCGACCACCAGCTTTTAGCATTTCGACAGTTACACTATCCTTTCCTGGAGCCTTGCCGTTCTTCATCAATTCTATAGCATTTGTTACTTCCTCCACTAGGATATCTGGCATTATATATTGTTCTTCCGTGGGTATTGCTGCCCTTGACTGTCTCTGATCTTCATATAACTGGGAATAAAACCTTCTGACAATCTCTAACATTTGGGTACGTGCCCTGCACACTATGCCATCCTCACGCTTTAAAGCATATATTTGCTTTCTTTTATTTCTCAGCTTCTGTTTAGCTTTGTTAATTCCTTTGTTTTCTTCCAGGGTTTTTTGCACTAGCTGCATATTGAATCGGCGCGTGTCCTCTCTGATACGTTTTCTTATAGTTTTGCGGAGCTCAGTGTACTCGACCCTTCTAAAGGACTACCTGCATTTCTCATTGCTCGCCGTTTCTTCATTAAATCAATTGTCTCACTGGAGATTTTTGTTTGCTTGCGACATTTTTCTTCTGGTGCTATTGAAGCAACCGTTTGAAGTACATTGTTGGCGATTTCTTCATATTGAACTGATATTTCCACCTCCTCTGGATCTTGTAACGCAGCAAACCGGTTTGACAAAGCAATCTCAAAATCTCGATTTTGAGATATATATATATATATATATATATATATATATATATATATATATATATATATATATATATATATATATATATATATATATAAAAACAGGGTGGGCCGCCAAAATCTGAACAAAATTCAATTTAAATTTTCCGCCGTTCTATACCATTTGTAGAGTTCCCGATTGATGTCCAAATAGCTTAACAGATGTATTAAAAAGTCATAACCTCGCAACAGTCGCAATGTTGAGACCAAGTGCGGAGTATAACCGAAGATCAGCGATTATCGAAAGTATTCGCACCTGGTGCTCTGCGACAGAAATCATTCGGTTCTTCGGGTATCCGAGATCAGCCGTGTATGATCTGGCCGCTAAGTATAATGAGTCTGAGAAGTTCAACAAAGATTTTGCATCACCGACAAGGAAAACTCACTCGAAGGAGCGCGTTATCAGAACGCCCGAGATCATTTGATGAGCTCAGGAGCTGATTTTTGAGGATCCCGGGCATTCGATCCGAATATTGTCATCGGTAGTCGGCGTAAGTGAAAAAATGCGTATCCGTCGAATCGTCGAGGAACGGGTTGAACGGTGCAACCAGCTTTTGTGTTCCTTAAGAAACAATGTTGCCGGACGCCTCAGGTTTTTTTCTGACGAAAAAATGTTTATTGTCGATTTAAAAATAAATCGAAGGAATGATCGCTGGCGCACACATGACCTTAAACATGTTCCCATTGTTTCCAGAACAAAATTTCTGGCGAATGTTCACGTGCTAAGTGTTGTGATGTTGTGAGGGTGATGTGATGCCCCCGCATTTTATTATCAAAGGAGCAAATGTACAAAAGAAGTGTATTTGCGTGATCTGACAAATTTAGTGAAGCCATGGATGGAAACTGTGTCGTCTGGAAAGCCGTATGTTTTCCAATAGGACGGTGCGCCCGCCCATACAAGTTAATTGGTTCAAAATTGGTTGTCAAACAACGTCGATATGTTTGATCCAAATAAGTGTGGCTTCCCAACAGCCCAGATTCAAATTCTTTGGAGTTCTATATATGGGGCGTGGTTGAAAGGGTCACAAACAAGTCCAGACTTCCAAGCGTCGTATCAATGATATGGACTATGATGCATTAAAACGAGCCTTCGAGTACTTCAGAATGAGAATGGAGGCGGTTAATTCAAGTAGGGGGAGGATATATTGAGTAAATGGGTTCTTTATGACCTTACAAACAATTTAGTAAAAAAAAAGTAACCTTCTCCATTTTTAACACGCTTTTATTAGCTTCACCTGTATCTATCTATGTAACGGAATACTTAAACGTCCTTTTCACACACTTCAAAACGTCATATTAAATTAAAACTTTACATACTTATCACGGACCGATGACAATACAATAATTTAGTTCGTCTCATTATTCGTCAGGATCGTCAGGATCAACGAGTTGCTTTCGGAGAGGGAGCCTGAGACACGGTTACAACGCTCAAGGAAGGCAGTTCGAACAAAAAATTAAAAAAAAAATTATAGCAGCTTTTATAACAGATCGAACTAAAAAATATAAAATAAATTATAGTTTAAAAAAACTAAAAACACGCTTTAATGGTAAACCGAACTAAAAGGTAAAAAATAATTTTTAGTATATAAATAAAGTGATGAACCAGAAAATTAATGTGTCATTGTAAAAAAGCGTGGGGTGATTTGTACCAGATTTTCATACTAACTCTACTTATAGAAACCGTACTGATAGAATATTTATAACTGATAGCGAGGACCCCACACACAATGACATTAATTTTCTTTTTCATCACTTTATTCTTATACTAAAAATTATGTTTTACTTTAAGTTCGGTTTGCCATTAAAGCACGTTTTTCAGTTTTTTTTAAACTATAATTTATTATAATAAAAATTATGTTGAAAAAACATACTCAAAACTCTATATATATATATATATATATATATATATATATATATATATATATATATATATATATATATATATATATATATATATATATATATATATATTACAATTACTAGGTTCTCGGGTTGAACCTTATTTCCAAATTGCCCATCCGAAACCCTTCCAGTCAAACGTCCACCTCCCCTCTCACCCCCGCCCCTCAACCAAGCGCCCGCCCATCAACAACCTCACCTTAATACAGAGGTCGGGCTGTCCACGTTCTTTTCTAGTTGTGAACTCTGTGGCGTAGGCAGATTGAGGCCTTGGAGTAAATCAACTACTTTCTCTTGAAAATGGCTTCTTTTGAAACCCAAGAACCTAGTAATTCTAATATTTCCGACCGTGGAAGCCTCTCCGAACAAATACTCGAGAAATAGAACGGCAAGTTGAACTGAACCCAAAAAAAGTGTTTGCGACATTGCGGAAAAATCTATTGTACCCATTTCACATGCAACGAGTTCAAGCCTTAGAGCCACAAGACCACCCTAACAGATTTCAATTCTGCAAGTGGCTCTTACGTTATGGACGAGGCTTTATTTACCCGAAATTTATAATTCCCACAATAATCATTTTTAGTCAGTTGATAATCTTCATGCTTCTAGGTAAACACATTTTCAACAATGACTTTCGGCCAATGAGTGGGTGGCAATTGTCAACGGTATTCCTGTTGGGCCTTCTATCTTGCCGAATCGCTTAACTGTCAACTCGATTTTTTACAAAATCATCTTATCGGTCTTCTAGAAAATGTGCTTTTGAATGTCAGGTAGAGCATGTGTTTCTTACACGATGCAGCGCTAACCTATTTTAGGCGTAATGTGCGAGAGTAAACTTTTTCTAATAAGTGGAAGGCTAGTTGCGTGGTTGGCTAGGTTACCAGATCTTAACCTTCATGATTTCCTTTTTGGGGTTACATAAAAAGCATAATTTTTAAAACGCCAGTTAATACAAGGGAAGAACTTGTTGATCGCATAGAACAGACTGATGAGACTATTAGGAGAAGACCTTTATCACTATTACGCGCATGCACCGACTCTTGGCTTCGTCGCGCCCAACTTTGCGTGGATCAGATCGGCGACCACTTTGAACCTTTTCTTTAACTACAAGATACAGGAACAGAATCAATGTTGTTTTCGACATTAATATGGTAAGTTTTTTATCTTCCAGTTTTTTGAAAAATGGTATTAAAAAAAATGTTTATTTTATCGAGTTTTATACGCTCTTAAAAAAAAAGTCTCAACTTAGAAATCATCGCACCCAGTGGCGTAACTATAGGGGTGGTAGGGCTGGCAAAATACCACGGACGCCCGACCCGACTGGGGGCCCCTGTCCGAGAAGTCCCGAGCTCAGACGTTACCTAACATTTTTAACAAAATTTAGTAAAAATTATGAATTTTACATATGTACTTAAAATGAATTAAAGTTAGATACAACTAAAGACCAATTTTTCTATTGAACCTTGGGTGTGAAACACTAAACTCAAAGAGATTTACCACTAAGCACTGAAACACATTTTTACAGTTATCATTGCATATTAAATTATGCAACACGCAGATTAAATCATCTCCTGTTGAAGCTAACATGGTTAGCGAAACGTACGTCGAGAACTTTAAAAAGGTGTTTCGGTGTTTGATGGTAAACCTCTCTGAGTTCACAACTAAAGACCATATACAAATTCAAATAAATTATTAGATTTAAACGCATTCATAAGAAAAGGATGTTGATCAATATTAGAACGCATCCATTGCTTGTTTCATTTGGTGGCGCGGGCGAGCTAGTGATGCTCGGGGAATTCCAGCATTTTGTTAACCAAGAAAGTACTTTTTTCGTGGCGCTGGCTTACTATCGACGCACGATGTTAGGGGAATCCCGGATTTCAATTTTTTAGTACGGAGGGCTCTACTGCGCATTCTTCGTTTGATTGTTATACTACATATTCTTCGTGATTCGTGATATTCGTGATATTCGTGATATTCTTTGATTTTTCGTAGTTTTTGTTTTATTGAATTCGCGAATAGAGGCAAAGTAAGGTTAATTGTGAAAGTTAGATATCAACATGTCTAGTTCTAGAAAATATCTAAATGGGAGCGAAAAACGAAAGAGAAAGAGGGAGTCTGAAGAAAAAAATAAAAAGTTTCCTAAACTTAGTCAGTATTTTAAGAATGACTACTTTATTAATGAAAAAGCGAGTGAACAATGCTCCGAAAGTAAAGAATTGGGCGAAATTAAAAGTAACAGTATAGCAGATGCTGCACCTGACACCAGTGTATATCCAGATCCAGAACAACCTCAACAAGGTACAAGCAAAAATCAAAGTGAACCATATTTTAGTGTGAACAATATTGCATCTTCACCATATATAACTGATAAGGGTAATTTTAAAGAACTAAATGATCAAGTGAAACAGATCTTTCCTAGAAAAACATTACTATATTTGTTTGGCGTGAAACATGAGCGTACCTGGCTATCCTATTCCTTAATACTTCAGAAGGCCTATTGTAAACCAGGTTGGTTATTCGGAAATCCGGCATCTAAAAAATATAAAATGTTTAGATGGAAGGCTATGACAACTAGAAACATATTGTAGACGCCATAGAAAGACCCGAGACATCGAAAATTCACCTGGATTTTTGTCTTACGTATCAACAATGGTGGCTACATGGAACACTAGATGAAGAACAAGAGTCTATGATCAAGAAAGAAAAATCTTTTTGGTGCCAAGTACTCTTTAAACTCCTTGATGTTACTCTGACACTTTTAACGTGTATTTTAGCCTTTCGTGGCCACAGAGAAAGGGCAGATAGCAATGATCCAAGTCCAAGTCCAAAAATACAAAATGAGCTCATTTCTGTTCTGGTTCTAAAAATAGAAAATACACTCATAAATTAAATAAATGCCGCACCATTTTACTCTTATCATATTCGATACGACTCAAGATATTTCAAAACAGATCAAATGTGGGAACTTTACCGTTATTGTATGATCGAGAAAGACGAAAATGGAATACCACAGGCGTTCATCATTAAAGAGTAATTTTTAGGATTTCATGAAGTTATGAACCAAACTGTCTTAGCAATGTCCAACCAAATTATCAAATCCATAAATGACAAAAATATACCTCTAAATAAGTGTCGATGGCAAGGATGTGATGGTGCTAACACAATGAAAGGTACTTATGGTGAACTTCAAAAACTCATAAAAGATATCGAACCAAATGTGGTATATGTTTACTCTGTTGCTCATAACTTAAATCTGGTACTTAATGGTGCAGTAAGAGAGGTTATTGATATGCAACATTTTTTTGAAACAGTTTAACAAATTTAAATTTTTTTGGGCATAGTATGAAAAGATGGAATATATTATCGAGTTTTATATCTGATAAAGAAAGGGAGTCTTTAACTTCGATAATATTAAATACATTGAACCCTACTAGATGGACAGGATGTTATGGTGCTATTTCTTTAAAAGTTCGGTTTGTTGAAGTCCAAAAAGCGCCAACGAAAACAATTCTGTTAAATTGCAAATCAGATGAAAGAAATGAAGCTATTTCACTCAAGAAGAAGATCGAGAACTACAATTTTATTATGTTATTGGTTTTCCATTGCAAAATTCTACAAATTATCGATGAAGCTTCTAAAGCACTTCTGTCTAAAGCCACCGATCTTTCCAATGCCATAAAATGTTTGAAAATGTGTCTGGAAGAATTGGAAAAGTATAGACCTGAGTTTGAAAATTTAAAAAAGAAAGCAAATAGTGATGCAGAAAAATGGTCCATCAACCCTGAATTTTCTAAAACTCGTCAGAGGAAGGTGAAACGCCATTTTGACGATCTTTGCGAAGATGGGCGTCTCCAAGATCCAGAAAGTTTGTTCAAAGTGAACATATTTTATCGAGTATTGGACATCATTATTAATCAACTGGAATCGCGTTTCCTTCCAATGAATGAAATTGTTTCCAATTTGAGTTTTGCATCCTGCCTCTTTGCAAAATTTAAATGATATTGAACTATTAAAAAAAGCTCTAGAATTTGTTGATATATATATCACACCAACAAATATCAATATCAACACACCAAAAGTTCCAATAGAAGAATTGATCTTTGATGATGTTATTGATACTTTTGCGAAAAAGAAAGCTCGGTGAAAAGAATTTTATTAATAAATATCTTGTTCATATTAAATTGTTTTTTCATTAAAATTATGTAATACCTATGCTTTTGAAAAACAAAAATGTATTAGATATTTAACTAAAATACACACAATATTAGTAATACTGTTAGGTAACTACTTAAGTGATTTATTAAAATTAAATTACAACGTGACGATTTTTACTGGGAGGGCCCTATCCAATAAATTTCCCACGGGCCTGAGATGTTATAGTTACGCAACTGATTACACCTCCAAGTTAGCTCTACCTCTGTGGGTGCATTAATACATTTTGTATCTTTGATATCCTACTTACCTTTATGAGCGCCACCCAATTTATTTCTTGTAGCTTCCTGGACATTGGGAAAGCTGGAAATGACACCAGAGAATATTTGGAGTGGCTTAGTTTGTGGAGTAGGTTTGTGAAGTGTGAAGTGGGATAATATTACTAATAATATCTTATACTATCTCGATTGCGCCTGGATATGATAGAGCTCGGCTGGTTCTTAGTAATTTCCTGCGGGTAATTCAACTTGATGTCAGTCTGACGACTCTAGCAACCAAAGAAACGGTGGTCCTCAACTGCTAAAATTAGTGGGCCACTGTGCAGTAAACTAATAGTCCTCGAGGCTGTAATTTGATCCAATTCGTAGATAACTGATTATCTACTTACTGTCAAAAAGGGCCAAGCTGCTTTTTGAGAGTAGGAATTAAATCCTCCATATGGAACTTGTTCAAACTTATTAAAGAGAAGCAGAAAAGTACGTCTAGCAACCCTTTTTCCTTATACATACTTGGTCGAGAAGTGGGGGCAACTAGACGTTTCTGAATCAAAATGCAAATAATCAGGCAAGTACAGTCGATAACCAAAATATATTTCAACGGGAAAATTAATATTATCGATGGTAACAAATTTTAGAATATAAAGAATCACATTATTTTTAGTACATGTAATTTCTTATGATACAATCCACTATTACATCAAAGATTATAATTATTTGTAAAATATGAATGCCCGGAATGATAAAATATTGTATATATTTTCATCTCAAATAAATATGACAATCATCCAGTCATCCAATTATCACATTATTTACATTATCAGTAATTTCTTATGATACATTCCACTGTTACGTCAAACGTTATAATTATTCGTAAAATATAAATGTACGGAATGATAAAATATTGTATATATGTACATCTTAAACAAATATGGCAATCATCCAGTTTTATCCTGATTTCTTTTATCCTCTCTACGATAAAAAAATATTACGCCAGCCATTCCCCTTACGAGAGAATTCAATTCTATATCGTATTTGAATGTATGTACTGTATTTTTCCAGTGGAGCTTTTTGTTTATTTCGCTGAACTGAAACCAATTTTATCGAAAAATATAACGATATTTGATTTGATTCGGATATGTGGAAATTTTGATTAAACATGTATTTATTATTGGACTGTATTTTAATAGAACTGAATGAATTCTACAAGATGTTCCATGGGAAAAGGACACTTTAGTAACAAAGAAATATACGGTGATTTTTTTAGTCCTTCCAAACTTTAAATTCATTCAAATAAAACAACAACCGAATTAGATACCTTGAAACTATTTATTTATTAATGCTTAAAAACAATTTCCGACAAATATCAGCCGCGGCTAATTCTGACAAAGCGCATTCTGTCACTCCAATTTTCGATCACTTTTTCAAGCAATTAGGGACTTATATCCGCACAATGATCCGAGTTATGTTGGCTTTCAAGGCGTCAATAGTTACTGGTTTATAGGCATAGACCAAAGATTTAACATAACACCAAATAAATTAGTCTAAATCACATGGTGGGCAATTAACAGGTCCGTTCCTCGTAATAATTTTCGCACCGAATTGTTCCCTCAATAAATATATTGTTGCGTTGTCTGTATGACAAGTGGAACCGTCCTGTTGGAACCACATCTCTTCCAGATCAATAACATTCAAATTAGGTATTAAATAATCAATAATCATTAATCATCGCTCTCTAACGATTTCCATTAAGGAATTTACACATCTGGATCTTTATCAACGCTGCCAGCAACAGCGTAGATATTTTCTTCGGAGCGCACAGTTTTTGTCTTATTTTTGTTTAAAAATCAAATCCAGATCAGATCAAATTCTCGAATTGCTTTATAAGTTTGGCCCACAGAACACTGATTTTGACAACAAATTTCGACAATTTGCAAGCGTTGCTCTGATGTCAAACGTTCTATGATGATTTACCAGACATTAGATCTGCCATAATGATATCTGCCTTGAAGATATAACAATGATCCCATCGGAAGTTCGGACCCACTAAAAAAATAACCCTTAAGCATATTACACATGCGATTTTCAATGTTTAAGTGAGAAAAGTCTTTTAACTGATAGTAATTTTAACGAACATATGGTTGGAGTCATTCTCGAAAGTTTACCTTCATTCTTCCCATCCTTTCTTCATGGATTTCTTCAACCATGCCTAAGCGTCTTTAACTCCTCCACTGTGCGAGGTTTACCTTCATATATGCGTGATTTCAAGTATCTCCAAAGCTAAAAATCACCCATGGAAAGGTCTGATGATCAAGGAGGTCACTAGACATCGAGCAGAGAGAAATTCGTTCAAATAACGACCATGGAAGTTCTGGTCGTATGAGCGATGGCTCCATCGTATGGAGACCATACATCCATTCTGTTAATTTCTGGTCTCCAAAGTTCTGGTTTGAAAAAGTTTGAAAACATGGTTGTGTAGCGAGCTAAATTAACGGCTATTGCGGCTTCAAAAAATTGTTAACACGAAAAATTCCCGCTTGACAATCATATGTAATCTTGTAATCTTGTAATCGTCTTTGGTGCAATTCACCGAGATTTTTTTTCAAAATAGCTTCAGCATTATTTGAGTAAATGTGAGGCATTGTTGCCAGTTCCCATCGTTTAACTTTTTTAAGTCACGTTAACGATCTAGCGTTCTTTAGTGAGTAACAAATCCATAACTTTACTATATGCCCCCCATTAAAGTCGGGTAAACTATAGAAAAATCTATACTCGTACCAGGATTCGAACCCTGGACCATTCGATTGCGAGGCCAGTGACTGTCATCAATTTATACGGGTGAAAACCCAAAATCTCATGCAAAATTCGCTTTACAAATATTTTATTGTTTCCGCGGCTTGAGCGTCGATCGGGAAGAACTCACTGAGTCAAAATTGTTATGAACATCAACTAATTGAAATTTCTTTCAATTTTCTTTCAAGTATTTGGTACACTTTCGTGTACTAAATCAAGATGCTCTTCTGAACGACTATATATTGCTCTTGTTTTATCTTACACGGACCCAGTTTCTTGAAATGTTTAAACAATTCGATTGATAGTGTTTTTAGATGGACGATCGTGCAAACCGTAAATAGCAAAAGGCAAAATCACAACGCCATCTGTGTTTTAGTCAAGTTAATTCTTCAAAACCGCTCAATTTGAATGACCAATTATTACTAAAACTAATAAATTAATTTAGTATAAATCACAAGGTATAACAAATATAATTTCTTATGAAATCAACACTTATTGCATAATGAAACATGGGTTTCTGGTATGTATAATACTCTACTTTCCAAAGGAAAAGTTTGTTTATGACATTAACTCCATTAAATTTAAAAACAATATACGATTATATTTTCCTTTTTTTAAATATGTTATAAAGAAAAATTTTTCAAAAAGAAAAAAATTGTTATACGAATTTTAGTTGGTTTGTCGCAAAATCTTGTTCATATATTTATTTGTTCTGACAAGTTTAAACATTAATGATAGTAATTAAAATTAAATTTATAATTAAAAATTAACACAGGCAAAGTTTTTCTAAATGAAATTATTTCAGGATTATTTAAATGCCAATTTGAATATATGTATATTTAATGTGCAGTAATATTTAATGTGCATATTTCTGTAGATCAGACCTTGACGTGGTAAAGGGGTTTGAGTAGGCCCATGAAGCTTTGAGCTATGCTGTCTTGAGTCTATACTCCTGGAAGAGTCACACCTGGCAGATAGGTCAAGGTAGAGGTCTCAGACTAACATGATACAAAATCTACCAACCCGCATTGGACTAACGTTGGAGATTACAATCGATGCTTTCAATATCGTATTTCAATTCAACCTCAAACACGGACATCATTCCCCAGAGGCCAAGGGGCAACTACCTACGGCAGCGAGAAGACCTGCCTTAAGGCAGAGGGTGCTAAGAATCACCGAGTTAGATCAGGCTGCCATTGGAATTTTAACATTGCTACGTTTAATATACGGACAATGAAAGCGGATGCCCGAGAGCACGAATTATTGATCGAACTTAATAGCATACATTGGAATATTATTGGACTATGTAGAACACAAAGAAAAGGCGAAGAGCTAATCCAACTGGATTCAACTGGTCATGTACTCTACACTCGAGCTACGGAGAATGGACGATGTGATAGAATTGAATTCATCATCAATCGAAAGCTGAAGGACAATGTAGTAAAATTTGAAAGTATATCTGACGACTAGCCCAGTGCTGAATAAAAAATTTAAGCTTCATGTTGTTCAAGCTTCTGCACCAACTGTATGATATAGTGATGAGCAAATTGCGGAATTTTATGACGATGTGGCCCAGCTTCTATACAAGGAGAAATGTAAGTACATAATCCTGATGAGTGATTTTAATTTCAGACTTGGAACGGCAAGAACTGGTGAAAATGCAACTGGTTTATATAAGAGTGGTGAGCGGGAAAATATAGGTGACAGATTGGTTGATTTTGCTGAAGGACAAGAACTTTATATTAGAAATTCGTTTTATAAGAAAAATTACTGTAGAAAATGGACATGGAAGAGTCCATCTGGACTCACAAATCAAATGTATTACATCATGACGAACGATAAAACAATATTTTGCAGTTATTGTCCTTAACAATTTTAATGTTGGAAGTAACCACCGAATGGTACGAGCAAAAGTTAGGATTAACTGTCGAAATGAGTGGGAAAGAATGGTAAGGTCAAAGAAGAAGTCGATTCTGGGATATTGCTTGACAGGGATTTTGAAATTTTTTTGTCGAACCGCTTTGCTGTGCTAGAAGACCAGGAGGAGATGGAAATAGCAGTCTAATACGAAGAAATCACCAACAATATGCTTGAAACGGCTGCTTCAATAGCACCAGAAGAAAAATGTTTCAAACTGACAAAAATCTCCGGTGAGACCATTGATTTAATGAAAAAACGACGGACAATGAGAAATGCAGGGAATCCTTTCGGTATGGCCGAATACGCTAAACTCTGCAAAACTATAAGAAAACGTATTTGAGATGAGATGTACCGGTTCAACATACACCTAGTGCAAAAAACTCTGGAAGCCAACAAGGGAATTAACAGGACTACGTTAAGACCTCCTTAAGTATATTGCACCCGAGTGGCAGAGAAAAGCCCAGAACCGTTAAATTTGGAAGCATGCTGAAGAGGGCTTCATCCTGCAGTTGATCGACATGAGCTGATGATGATGATATGCAATTATTTAACATTTTATTAGTTATTTTAGTAATTACCGAGAAAGTAAAAGTCACATAAATTTTGAACAGTGTTGCCACGAAAAGAATCGAAGAACAGTGTTAAATTATAATATACAGATTGTGTACAGACTTGAATTAAATCACTACAGTATACTTACAATGACCAGACCGAAACATTTCTCATACGCCAAAATATCCATCCACCAGAAAATTGTAATTGAAGGATAATTAAAACTAACAATTGCCAAATAAAGAATATAGATAATTTTCTAGTGCTAAATTAGAGAAATGCAACTATGACTAAAAAGAAAGGCGACTTTTAAAAGTATTTATTTATGCATTTAAATACATTTTGTCCCCTTGAAAGTACTCTCCTCTCACTGTAATACACTTATTCCAACGACTTCTGGTATTTTCTCCAAAGCAACCAGTGAAACCTTTTCAATGGCTTTTATGAATCCAAAACGGCGTCCATGAAGTGGCCTCTTCAAGTCACACGGTGCCATATCTGGTGAATATGTTGCCTGTGGAATATTTGTTTGATTTTTAATGAAAAATGATTGCGGCGTGCAATGGTGCGTTATCGAGATGCAATAAAAACATGAACGTTTTGTCTATAATAATTAAACGACGAGTACAAGATTTTTAATTTTGGTCATGTTTTCTTCTTTGGTTGACCGGGAATATCTTCCTAATCAAAGATCTTTCTCAACTGCTTCTGTAACATTACTAAAATTCTTGTACCACTCCTAATTTTTTTGACATAGTTTGATCGCTGGCCACTTTTTTGACATTTAAAAACGTTAATGCAAAATCAGACAAGAATAAACACAAAAAATTTTGATTTTTAAACAAAGTTTAATATAAATTTATCCATGTTAAAATATAGCCCAAAAAATTTGTAATCAGTTACAAAATACGCTACAATGAACAAGCTGCAACTAACTTAACAAGTCAACTGATACGAAACTTCTGTCGGACGTCAAAAGCAGTCATACCAGCTTAAAAAACAAATGGTTATATCTATATGCAAACATCACAAATTATAAAAAAAAAACTACTTTTTGGTCATAGTAAAATATAAGCAATAACGAAAGAGAAAAATCGAGGTCTATTCACAAATCCAACCATAAAAATACATTCGATGTGGAAATCACTATTAATTCTTCGGGGTATCTGAGATTATCTGTGTAAGCGGCAGCAGTATTAGCAGATTATTTTTCCAAATACCATTAGTTTTAGAGTTGACAAAACTACTGAAATGATGAAAGAAAAAATTTAACAAAAAAAATATTATTTTTATTATAATACGTTTTTTAATCATAATGAATACAGGCTAAATATAGCACCAATTTTTTAATAACACAGATCGCACGCAGATAGCACGCCGCATTTTCAAGTACCTGCTTCTCTTTTATATCATGGGATCAATGAAATTATTTGTACCTGACTGTGGAGTACAAAGGAAAGGAGTATTTTTGTACAAAGTATTGCTGTTTTTTGAGTCTATGAGACAGTAAGGCAACAAAAAAAACAGTACAGTAAGAAATATTAGCCTCATAAAACTTTTTTTGAACCTGGTACTTCAAACAAATAATATGCCCCCCTTGTTAACGCAAAAAAGATGTGTCTTCCGCCTCTCCATGTTGAGCTTAAACGAAAGAAAAACTTTATCAAAGCCATGGAGAAAGAAGGTAATGGTTTCAACTACCAAAAGAAATAGTTTCTCAATTAAGTGATGTAAAACTAAAAGATGGCATATTTATTGGACCTCAAATAAGGAAGCTTCTAGATGATTCGGTTTCAAGAAACATTAAATGAAAAGAAATTTGCAGTTTGGAAGTGTTTTGTAAGTGTAGTGAAAGGATTTCTGGACAATAAGAAAAATAAACACCTCAGAGATGAACTCTTGAAAGCCTATGAAACACTAGGGTGTCGCAGACCTTCAAAAATGCATTTTTTACACTCCCATTTGGATTTTACCGAAAAATTTGTGTACAGTAAGCGATGAACAAGGAGAGAGGTTTCATTAGGACATCAGGATGATGGAAGCAAGGACGTTGGAGCCCATCTATGTTGGGAGACTAGTATTGGTTTTTTTTAAAAGAGATGATGCTACAGCACGTAAGAGTACGTAAGAGAGTTAAAGTTTTTGTCGTTTTATGACATCTCGTATAATATATATTTTATTCGCACAATTCTCAGTAATGTATTTGCATAGATTTAAATACATTTTAGATTGCATAAATGTGTCCACCTTTTTTCCTGCCACCGACCCTCTGTAACAAAAAAACTGTACGTGTTACTGTAATTAGCACTACAAAATACTTCATATACAACTAGTAGCAAATAGCATACAATCATTTTGTAATAAGAGTAATTCAAAGAAAATACCTCTGATAGTAAAACATACCAATTAGTGCCATGTTATCAGACAAACATCAATTCGCTCAACAACAATTTCATATATTTCCGTGTTGAGCAAATAAGCCTGATTTATGTTTGTATTTACCTGTTTCCAAAATTCAAAACATTCTATATTGTAAATACTAAACTCGAAGAGATTTACCACTTAACACCAAATCACTTTATTTAAATTCTCGAAACTCTCTATCTCATCATCAGGAGATAGTTCAATATTTCTTTATTGTATAAAAAGTTCAATAAACCTAGTGTCTTGAACTTTGATAGAATAAAATATTTTAAACCAAAATAACGTCTTGTTTATTACCAGTACACTTTGCATCATCTTATAAAATTTATTAGAATAGCGATGATTAAAATGAATAATTTAACATATGCATTCGTTGCCTTCCTAAACAAAAGAAAAATGGGAAACGAGTTGGGTTCTGTGAGGCACAATGTTTGTCTGAAACGATTACTCGCCTAGGCAGTGTTGGTAGCTTGAAAATAATTTGGATAAAGTGTCCTGACGCTAACCCCTCGAATTTGTATAGGGTGTATTATGAAAATGTGTTGGGTCACGATAAGATATAAAGAATGTATGCACAAATTCAAAATATACGTTCATAGTCGGTGACCTTTTATAAAATACAGATGCTACTCACAGTAAATCAAATACATATTTAATATTAATATTTCTAGGCATCGAACAATACCCCCGCAAATAACTTAATGGTTTGGATTGAATACATTCGGATGTTATTAAAAGAATTTGAATTTGTACAGACAATAAATAGCATGAGTGTGGATTTCTTTAAAAAATATATTTTTTGTGTAAAAACTTTTTGTATTTATACCTATTTTAACATCGAAAATACCCATTTCTGAAGAAGAAGAAGCAGCTCCAGTGTTAACGAAACGCGTCAAATATTAATAATAAAATGGAAATATGGACAAAACAATCTTTCTTTAAACATTTATAATGCATTTCCATCAAGTAGAAGCCAACACAATATAAAAAAGGATATTAAAATAGCCCAAAATATTAGGTCCTCAATTTAATTCTCGGACCTCAATTTAATTCTTACGTTTCATCGACAGCATAACCTATACGAAACAAAATTTTATCCCGATGTTTAATTATTTTAAAGTGTCATCTTTCAGATTCAAAACGAGGTATAATATACAAGCCTATGGTGAATAAAACTTGAATAGTTTAGCACTGCCACATATAGCAAAACGAGGTCCGAGTTTGGTTGGAATATTTCATTGTACACGGTATATTCTGCAGGCTTGGCCCCTTTGAAATTTGATCTCTTCGGATCCCTGCTACATCACCTGGTTAATAGTCGCTTAAGATCTATCAAAAAACCACAATGAATTTTTCATTTCAAAACCACAACTTTTTTGTTCCATCTGCGATTCGACATTTGCCTGAAAGGTAGTAAAAATGTATAGAATTTAAGAAAGACTACTTCAAAGATTAGTTAAATAAATTAAGTTATATGCCTAATAGTTGTTGACAAAATCATTTATAGCGAGAGCGAGAGCAGGTTCTCGATTACTGCTTAATAATGTCATAATGTTCATAATGTTCACTGCTGTTTTGTAAGGTTATGTTCCCTAGTTCGTTTGGGTATAAGCTATTTTGAGAACTCACTTATACACACCAGTAGAGAGCGAGAAATTATTCATGCTTAAAAAAAAATTTTGAAATACGAAGTTTCCGATTACTCCGATTTCAACTTTTTTCTCCAACAAATAAACATTCCTTCTTCAATATTAAAATGATTCCACTGCGAAATATTCAATGAACTTTTTTTGACGAAAACGTCAAAATAAATGAAACAAATGGCAAAATTAAGGTAATTTTAAGGCTTTATTTAAAAAAAAAGCTTCAAAGCGACTGACAAATCATCCTTATTCTTCTTCCTTCTTTCAGAACCATTTTCGCAACTTACTCACATGGTTTCCTTCCTCCACTCTAGTCTTCACAGATTTTTTTCAAATAAATACAAACTCCATTCCAACACATCCATACTTTCAGCAGAGCTCTTTGCGATTCATGAGGCTCGAAAAAGCATCTCCCTTGAGCCAGTCTCCTACTGGATAATCTACTCTTACTCCCTAAACTCCTTAAAATTAATCAACAACCCATACTCGATTCGTGCACTAATTCAAAAAATTTGGGATCGTCTCCACTCCCTAAACTCATTATCATACAACGTCTCCTTCATCTGGATCTCTAGTCACATGGGCATTGAGGATAATGACAGGGCATATCAACTGGCTAAAGATGCCATACCTTCTAGGTCCCCCATCCCCTTCTCCCCATTCACAGAGATTATCCGGTAATCTCCAACAAAATTCAAAATCTCATCCAACTTGAATGGGATTTTATAGACGAAAACAATAGACTTTGGCAGATAAAAAAAGACTTCTTCTCCCACTCCATCTCTCCTCTCTCTAGGCAATCCCAAACAAAAATCAATAGACTAATGATAGGTCACTGCTGTTTTTCTCATCAACACCTCATGAACATGAGCCCTCCTCCCTTCTGCGCGCTTTGCGATTCCGCCTTATCTGTCTCTCACATCCTAACCTCAAGTCCAGCAATGACTGCTCTCCGCTCTAGATTCGCCCTTCCTAACTCTTTAGAGGACTTCACTCCATCGAATATCGAAAAACTTCAAAATTTCCTAACGGAATCTATATTTTATTCCAAAATCTAACCCTTGATATGATAACAAACTCCTTTATATCTAGTCATCTTGCAGTTCTTTGCCCTCCACAAATCTAGTCATATTGTTCTTGTTCTTGTTAGTTCTTTGTCCCATATACTATATGTGTCACATAACCCCAAAATGCAGTCAAAACAAAAGCCATTTTTACTAGTTTTCTGTCTCCATGAAATCCAGTACTTAACTCAACTGTGTTTGATCGCTAGTGCTCAGAATATCAGTTCTCCATTTACTGATAGTCACTAAATAACGCTTGGGGCGTTGACGTGACTAAAACAAAACAAACAAACAAACAATAAATAACGTTTAATTTGCTGAAAAAAAATATAGTTGGAATTCATTAAAATAAATGAATTGCCATAGATATCATTAAAAATAATAGCGGCTAATTTTTGATAGGCTGGCCGGCAGCAATATTACATTGTCAGTACACATTCATTTGAATTAAGTTTCATTAAAAAAAAACAGATACCTGCAGGAATCAGCTGCCGGATCTTAGAGTATTAGTTGTGCCGTGCGAAGGTACAGGCAGCGGACAGCTCACCAGACACCAGAGCTGGCCATAATTAGGAAGGTCCTCCATACGAGGTACGTCGATTAGTTGGCCCAGTCCTGCAAAATCTTATTTTCGGTTATTTTCTTAGAAGGTTTCAGTTACCAGCCTAAAACCTAGAGGCCTAAGAGGGCTAAAGTAGCCTCCTACATACCCACCTCTGGTAGAACTGTTCCCCTTTTGGAAGTCTTTTGAGAGAGCATACACTCAGGGAGCCCCTCTAACGGACGCGCCTTTCGGACATTTAAGTACCAGAACAAAAATAAGGCCAGATATTATTATTATTATTATTATTATCATCATAGATTTGGCCTAAGGGCATCCGCAGTCCCTCTAAGGGGGTTGACATCCCAGATATCTTAGATATCAGAACGATTAAACTCTATGTGGGCCCTTTCCATGTTTTAGGACCACATGGTTCTAGTGGTAGACTTTCGCAGTTCCTAGCAATACAGCCTTCCGCATGGCTCTAAAAAGGTGATCGTTGAGGCCCAATGTTTTAATATTCTTTATCAGGCTCTTTGGAATGATTCCAGTGGATGACAATATGATCGGCATTGTATCGACGCACTTCATATCCCATTGTCTTTTCACCTGTTCTTGAAGCTCTTTATACTTTTGTACTTTCGGTATGTTTTACAATTAAATTACTGTTATTTGGGATAGCTATATCTAAAAACGATTTTTTGGAAAATATTTGTTGAAAAATTTTATCGATCCCTACAATATCGGGGCTGTGGTTATTTAATTTCTGCTCGATCAACGATGTTCGGCCCCGATGCATTCTGTAACTGTTGTTCTCCAGAACTGGTGCGGATTGTAATTGTAGATGTTTTATGATATTTTTTATTGTCTAAGAGTTTGTGTTTTTTTTATAATTAAATTTATTTTGTTTTGAATTAAGTTGTTTAACTTGGGTAAGATCCTTTTTCTCAGTTTAATGCTGAGTTATTTTGCGAATCAAAACAGGGTGGCGCCCATTAGTAGTGCAGTCGTAAATCCATCAACCACCTACTGCTTTATTACCTCCGGTGAACAGCTGCCGTAGCGTCGTTAAAAAAGTCCATCGATTCTTAAAAAAAGAGGTTACAATCTCAAAGATGGATTGAAGTCATCTTTGAGTACCTCAAAAACACAAATACTTCTGTTACACCCTAGTATAAAGGTGTAACCTCTATATTATATATTTATCATCATTTATATATATATATATATATATATATATATATATATATATATATATATATATATATATATATATATATATATATATATATATATATATATATATATATATATATATATATATATATATATATATATATATATATATATATATATATATATATATATATATATATATATATCATATGCATTTATCATCTTAAATAGGCACATCTAAGATGATAAATGAAAATAACATTTGCCCAAATATTTGTTTAAAACTAATTACTCTAGGTTAGAACCTCCAACATAAGTGCAACGAGTTAAAATATTTTCGATTATTTATGCTATTTTATGTACATCGTATTTTACTATTGTTATAAATATTATTATTAATTGAAATATATAATTGATCAAAATAATATATTGAAAATATGGTATCCATACATCATATACATCCATACATCTTAAACAAATATGGCATCCATCCAACTTACCCCGATGTCTTTTGACTTCCCTACGAAATAAAATATTACCTCAGTTATTCCCCATACGGGAGAATTCAATTTTATATCGTATTTGAATGTATGTACTTTATTTTTCCAAAGGAGCGGTTTGTTTATTTTTATCGAAAGATAATATAATGATATTCGATTTGATTTAGATGCATGGAAATTTAAATGAAGCATATTTTTTATCGAACAATGTATTAAAAGAACTGAAGGAATTGTAACATAAAACAATTATTTTTTATTGTAACAAAGAATTCACAGTTTAACTTACAAAGTAAGGGGTGATTTTGTATCCGAACTTCCGATAAGGGTCGCTGTCAAATCATCATGGCAATCATATGGCACATCAAATGTCTGGCTAATCATCATGGAACGTTTAACATCAGAGCAACACTTGCAAATTATTAAAATCTTTTATCAAAATCAGTGTTCTCTGCACAAAACTTATAGAGCACATCGTGAATTTTATGGTGCTTATAATCGCCCAATCAAGCAATGTATTCGCCGAATTATCGACAAATTCCGAACGCATTTCTCGGAACGAAAAACGGTGCGTTCCGAAGAAAATATCTCCGGCAAAAATTTGCTGGCAGTGTTGATGAAAATCCAAATTTATCAATTCATTTATGTGGATCGATAGTTACGATGATCAATGATTATTTAATCCCGAATTTGAATAGTATTGATCTGAAAGAGATGTGGTTCCGACAGGACGGCTCTTGATGTCATACAACCAACGTTAACAATCGATTTATTGGGGGTATAATTCGGTGAGGAAATGATTTCGAGAAACAGACCTGTAATTGGCCGGCAAGGTCAATGGATTTGACGCCTTTAGATTATTTTCTTTGGGATTATGTTAAATCTTTGACCTATGCTGATAAACCAGCAACTATTGACGCCTTGGAAGCTAACATTACTCAGACAACTACGGACATAATACATCAATTGCTTGAAAAATTGGTCAAAAATTGAATTTCCAAAAAACACTTTGTCAGAAGTAGCCGAGGCGGATATTTGTCCGAAATCCGAAATTTTTTAAAACATTAATGTCATTCAAAATTATTTAACATAAAATAAATAGTTTCTAGGCATCTAATTTGGTTATTGTTTTACTTGAATTTAAAATTCGGACGCACTAAAAAATCACCCTATATAATGGTCATTATTTATTTTGAAATCAATACATTTGTTTCCAGTGGCGGCCAAGGGCATGTGGGCACGTGGGTACGTGCCCTGCCTAAAAAAATAAAAAATGATGTGGAAAACAAAATTTCAGATTTTATATTAATTTATTCTCTGTTCTGTCTATGATCACGCTTCTTGCGACTTCTATAGTCTAATATCCATAATGCCATTCGGGGTAACGAAATAGATCGTGAGTTGCCGAAGCACACCGATTAAAGAACACGTGCTTTGGGCACAGACAAGTTTCTGCCGCTACTGTTTTCTTTACTATCGCGTGCGAAAAACAAAAACAGCAGTACATCCCTTTTCTAGTGACCCAAAGATTAAACACATTTCACGTCATATCTTGGGCGCTGCCCCATTCTCAATGGTCAGGTGTTTTTCGCCATTTTCGACTTTTCGAGTGGTTGCAAAGTGAATGTTTTGAACGATTACAATAGTGAAGATCAATTCAGTGGAATATATGAACAGAAATAATGTCACATTAATATTTGAGGACCAAATTGTGATTAAAAACCTTGGACGGCCGACGCCGATTCTACAAATCAAGTAAGTTAATATGACTCAAAAACGAACACACAAACGCACATTCAACAAAACAGTGTATGAGAAGTATTCGTGGTTATGTGGATGCGAGAAAACAAATATTTTTTTTTGTTTTCCATGCATTTTGACACAAGTCGGAAAACCAAAGGTAAAATCGCATTCTATTTCACAAAGAAATTTGAAAAATGAGCTAGAAATTAGTTTGTTCTCAACTCAGTAGTGCACATCGGGACTCTATTAAAACACACAATAAAACTGCTGATAGCAATCTTTACAAATTGTCTAAAGTTAATAAACGGTATAAAATTATGTGTGACATTCAAGCTTGCCTTACGTGGGCATTACGATACCTACACTTTAGAAAATCCTGGCATTTTTAGATGGCTAGAAAATTTGATGGCCGAAATAGACAGTATTTTAGTTTTGTCGCGATTTAATAAAAAAGGAAATTCACACAGCAAAATATGTTGCCCTACAGGCCGATGAAACAACAGATATATCTACGCAAATGCAGATGGTTTTTATAATCAGATATGTTAAAAATGTCGAACTTACGAGTGATTCTGGTGCTTTTTAATACCAAAAAACCCCCCACAAGCACTCCCACAGCAAATGACATTGCAGACGAAATTCTGACGGTCCTAAGCGAGTTAAGAATAGACAAAGAACCTAAGAAACTCATAGCCCAAAGTTATAATGGTGCTTCCGCCATGAGAGGTATGGTCGGATGAGTACAAGCCAAAATTAAAAATATTTATAAGAATGCACAGTATATTCACTGCTATGCTCACTAATTGAATCTCATAATTGAAAGGTGTTGTACAATAGGAAAAGGTGTAAAGGTGTTTTTTGCAAATCTGTCTGCATTTCCCGCTTTCTTTTCTCGATCATCCAAAGGGACAGCTGTTCTGGGCAGCGTCGTGAAAAAGCGTCTGCCCTGTGCAGCCCATACCAGATGAAACTTTTAGAACTTTGCGTCTAAATGTGTGAATACTGTTTATATTTATAAAGAAGAATTGGAAACATACCTGGAAGAAATTATGGACGCCGAGTCGGATAAAATTTCTATTAATCAAGCTTAGAGGTTACTCTGAGTAATCCTCCGAGTAATTAATAATTAAAATTATCATCCACCAATACATTATTTGGTGGATGATGATTTTAAATTTTGATTTGGTTAGGTTTGGTTTGGTTAGGTCTTCAATAAAATAATGCCTTACCGCGACATTCTCTTTAATCAACTGCAAAGCAAGTAACTAGATTTAAAATATTAGAGGCAATATAGAAAAATAAATTAGTCAAGAATTTGGTAACTTAACTGATGAAGAATCTACAACGATCATAGAGAATTGCAGAAAGAAACGGAAATTTAGTGTCAAAGAGGAGCCTAATTCGAATGTCAGGATATACAAGGACATCTGTGTTACCTTAACCATACAGGTTCATGAACGTTTTAGTTCCGATGTAGCTAATGTTGTAAATTTATTTAAAACTGAAAAATATGTTGAATATCGAGCGGTCTTTCCAAATGAAGACATTAAAACTGCGTGTAACCTGTCTGCAAACGTAAATTAATTAAAATTAAAAAATTAACTCTCGGCAACGTACGCACGGACCGATTTTATGAAACACAGTGTGGCTGTGCCACTGTTACAAATGTTTATCCAAAACAATTTAACATCAACATGCTGCTGACTGTTTGTGAACCGTCCCTATGACGACTGTGGAAAGCAAAAGATGTTTCTCTACCCTCAAACGAATCAAAACATTTCTAAGGAATACTATAGGGTAGGAACGGCTGTGCGCGTTAGCAATGCTATCTATTGAAAAAAAACTTGTGAAATCAATTTCAAATTTTAATTATCAAGTCATCGACCACTTTACTGCTCAGAAATTTAGGAGGACGGACTTCAACAACAAACTGATTTGATAGTCATGGTCCTATGGTGAGTTTAGCAACATTTTATTATCTATGGTTAATTTGATGTCTGACAGTTACACTTGTATTTCTACACAGCAAATGTGTGTATGATACTAAGAAATGTAAATTTTTTGGTTGCGACGCATTTCGATGACGTGCCCCACCTGTTTTTCTCCCGCGAACCGCCGCGCTTTGTTTCATATTTGACTATTTTTTTCCAAAATAAATTTGCTATATTTGTTCCTGTAGCACTATAAGATTATTTTTCCAAATTTTATAATAAATCTAGATCAATTTAAAAGAAAAAGAAATGATGATACTAATTACAGCTGATTTGGCTCGAAATAGTCTGATGACGTTTTTGACTACATTTCGGATTCTACCAGTAAGCTCTCTTTTGTTTATAACTATAAAAAAACAAAGTTAGGTTTGATATTTAAATTTTTGGTATTTAAATACACAGGTCTACAAAATAAAAAAAATTGCTGCGGCCGAGATGTAAGCGTAATTTGAAAGTATAGCATCCAGCAACACTCTCAGTAACATCAAATTATCAAAAGTACATTCAGTTTTTAATCTACTCACATTGATAATATTTTCTTATCAGTAGCCATTTAACTTGTTTATTTTTCTTGTTTAATTAATTAAATAAGTTAGCAAATAAAACCTGGAAGGTGTGATCATCAAAACGATCGTGTTTAAATGATCCGAACACTTTTTGTTACGGTTGTGGTGATTATACGACGAATAAATTTCGAAAACTTATATGTGAATTTGTGCAAAATGCGTATTTCGCTTACGTTAACTTTAAAATCAAAGACGTTGATAAACAATGGATTCCAAACAATGTTTGCAAAATGTATAGTGAACATTCAAGGCAATGTACGAAGACTAAAAGAAGTCAATTGAAGTGTTTGGTATACCTATGATTTGGAGGGAACCAAAAAAATCACTTCGATGACTCTTATTTATGCTCAATCAAGGTGAATGATATAAACCGAAAAAAAATTACCTATTCCGATCTGGTATCTACTAAAAGACCTGTTAGTCATTCAGAAGACGTCCCCGATCCAAATTTTCGGAGCCTGTCTGATCTTTTAGATACAGAATGTAGTACATCTGAATATAGGCAAGCTTGCATTAGCAAAAAAGTGATAGTTTTAAAGCTACATCGTCAAAACCCCTACTTTTTACTCAAGACGCTTTAAGTGACATTATCAGAGATCACGACTTTTTAAAATAAAGATCAGAACCGTTGGCATCCAAACTCAAAGAGAGGAATTTACTTTCTCCAGGTACTAAAATTACATGTTATCGTACTGGAGGAAAAGAAGTTGTTCCGTTTTCTTGCTCAGAAAATTTTTTTTTGTAATGTTGTCGGTGGTCTTTTATCAAAAATGGTTTCTTAAACTACCAGCCAAATAAATGGAGACTTTATATAAACAGTTCCAAGCGGAATTTGAAATGTGTTTTGCCACATAATCGCAATAGGTATAGTGCAGTGCCCATTGCTCATTGCATTAAATTAAAGGAGGAGTATGAATTGGCAAATCTCAAGTACCATGGTCATAAGTGGGTTATATGGGTTTATTTAAAAATAGTAAACATTTTACTGGGTCAACAAAGAGGCTACACGAAATTTCCATGTTTTTTCTAATATGGGATACCAAATAAATTTGGAAGGAGTAATAAAAAATTGTGTTTTAATTGAATAGTCACCTCAATTTTAACTATAGTGATATAAATTATCAATAAAAAATAATATACAACTTGATATATTTAGTCAGCATGAGAAAGATCTAAAGAATTTGTAAAAGATCTAATATGTAACATTTTTAAAAGCATACCAAGTCAAGTAAGGAAATAAATGTCTTATGTAAGCGTCAATATGTTTCTTTGCATTGCTCGACCCTTGTCATTCTGGACAGTATGTTTAATCTTGGCCGAGAAATTGTTTTCGAGGTTAATTAAATTCAGTAAAACCTTATATCTTGTTTGGCAATAATTTACAAACTTTAGTCTGACATAATGGTATTAAATTTCTCTAACCTTCTTCGAACACATACTTTTAAAAATGTTTAATTTCTTAGTGTTTAAGTTTACAACCAACAAAAATTCGTTCTACTTTTAAGCTAATATTTTTGGGTACAATTTTTCCCTTCATTTTTATATCTTCTTATTTAATACTTCATCTGATACCATGGTAATAAATTAATTATATTCTTCCAGTATACCTCGCCTAAGGTACTGGACGGGTCACGGGTGGTGGATAGTGAAAGTTCCATTAGATATTAATGGACAGCTGCGAATATCTCAAAATAAGCAGCTCCGAACCAAGGCAAGCAAAAAAAAACTAAATCCACTTAGCGTCTGACTTGTATCAAGCGGCTGAATGGTCATCGTCTGTTCACCAGTGGTGCGGCTGATATTTAAATTCTGGAACTAACCCCTCCAGTCTTAACCTCTGAACCGTCATGGTTCAAACCTTTAATTCAAAGTACAAGATGAAGCGTTCTAGTAATTACAAAATTACCCCAGGAGGTAGACAATCCTCTGCCAGCTTTGCTGGTCCAACCGGACTTTCGGATTCTGGGGCGTCCGGGCTTAAACGCAAAATCTTTCAGAGGGAGTCGGAGACCTCTGGCCAACGTCTGAAACCGAAAACAAAAACTTTCTTTGGAACGGTAAATATCAATTCTCTCCTGCGTCCAGGAAAACTACACGAATTGTGGCGAACATTAAATTAGCAAAAAATCAAAATTTTAGCTTTGCAAGAAACTAGATTGACAGATGATAACACCTTGGAATTCGGCAACTACGGACTATTTAAAAGTAAAACGGACAAAAAAATACTCAAAAATACACCACATCTCAGTGTTGCTTTCGCTGTCTCAAGAAACATCCTTGGTTCTATAACAAATGTCCAGCCAGTAAATAATCGACTTATGACACTATCCCTTAAGTGTGCTAACAAAAACTATACATTAATCAATGCACACACCTCCCAGTTAACGAAGAAAATAAATCTAATCCTGAAAAAGTAAATAAGTCCTGAGAAATTCTGGAAAAGACTATCTCTAAAATTCCCTCTAACCATGTAAAAATCCTATTGGGTGATTTCAACGCCCAGCTAGGGAAAGAAAAAAGTACAGGAAAACAGTCGGCAGTTTTCCCGCTCATAAATGGACTAACCATAATGGTAGAAGATTGGTTGAACTATGTTCGCAGTTTAATCTAAAAATAATGTCAACCCATTTTAAGAAGAAAATATCAAAACAAAATACCTGGAGGTGCCCAAAAACGTACATGGGTGAATTTTAAATTGACCATGTTGCCATTTCGTACCCCAATTATAAAGAGATTTTGAATGTTCAAGTCAGGAAAGGAGCAAATATAGACACGGATCACTACTTGACTAGAATCAAACTTAGCTTAAAACCTCGAAAACTTATTCAAAAGCGGCTGCTAATACCAAAGTTTGACCCAACGAAAATAAAACCAGCCCTAACAGAAAAACTTGATAAACAACCAGCACAGAACTGGCAAGAATTGAAACAAAAAATTATTAAAACAGCCTTAAAGTTGGTCCCTTTACAAAAACGTAGAAAACATCCGTGGTGGGATGAAGTTTGCGAGCAAGCAGTATTAAGCCGAAGTGAAGCATTCAAAGATTGGAACAGTCAAAAAACAGCAATAAACTATAACATATTTTTGGAAGTAAGAAAAGAAACATCGAAGCTAATTAGACAAACTAAAAGAAAATATGAAAACAATCAACTTAATGAAATAGAAAAAGATTTCCAAAAACGTAACACTCGAAACTTTTACAAAACATTTAAAACTAAATTAACAGGCTATCAACCGCAAAGTCTTTGCTTCCAAAAGGAAAACGGACAATTGGCTCTAAATAACCAAGATAATTGCAAAGAACTTGCGAAATATTTTGAACAAATACTAAACTGTCCTGAGCCCTTAAACAAATTAGCAACACTAAAGCCTAAACAAACAAACCCAGATTCATTACCACCGAATGAAGATGAAATAATTAGGCAAATCAAGCGGCTTAAAAATAACAAAGCTTCTGGTGAAGATGGAATCACTGCGGAACTTTTGAAATCCGCTGGTCCAGGTACAATCAGGGAAATAACCAAAATTCTACAAGAAGTTTGGCGAACCGAACGGATTCCGGAAGATTGGAAAGATGCTCTAATCCATCCACTACATAAAAAAGGAGATAGAACGGATGTAAACAACTATAGAGGGATATCTCTTCTCCCAGTTTGTTACAAGATTCTATCTCAATGTCTACTAGACAGAGCACAGGGACAGTTAGAACCTAACATTGGTGAATATCAAGCAGGTTTTCGACCGGGCAGATCCTGCCCTGAACAGATCCTGAATCTGAAGTTGATTCTAAGACATCAAAAACTGTACAATAAAAATCTCGTCTGTACATTTGTGGATTTCAAAAAAGTATATGATTCTATTGACCGCGAATCTTTATTCCGAATCTTGAAAGAACAAGGACTAGATCTGAAAACGCTGGCAATTATTAAAGCAACGTTAACTAACACAAGGTCAAAAGTTATATTCATGGGTGAGATCTCGGAGCCCTTCGAAATTAAAACTGGAGTGAGACAAGGGGATGGACTCTCGCCACTTTTATTTAACTGTGTTCTAGAAAAAGTAATACAGGAGTGGCGTGAAAAAAAGTCGGCCCTGAATATTGATCAGCCCATTAAACTGGGGAGAACCAACATCAAAATTGATTGTCTGGCATTTGCTGATGATCTAGCAATTTTAGCTCAAGATGTATTAACGGCACAGAAACAGATTGAAATCCTAAAAGAAACAGCAGAAAATGTAGGACTCCAAATTTCCTTTGAAAAGACACAATACATGACCTGCAACAGACTAAGAACGCCATTTCTAAAAACAAAATATGGTAACATCAGACGAGTCTCTCAATTAAAATATTTGGGTGAAATAATCATGGAAAATGGGTTGGAAAAAGCGGCCAATAAGGGTAGATGTCAAAAAATGGAAACGGCATTGAGACTCACACAAAACATTTACAACAAAAAATGGCAGCAACAAGCGCCTCTAATTGTACTTCGCGTGGTCCACCAGGGCCCATACGTGAATAATAATAATTATATTCTTTAATTATACATTACCAGGTGTGCGGTTAATAATTCTTAATTTTTTCTTATAAACAAAACACGTTAAAATTGGGAGAAAGGTAAAAAATGGTTTATTCAAATTATGCGCTATCGCTGGCTGCACATCTTTCCCATCTCTCTGGCAATTTGGGGATGCCTTCCCAGAAAAACCATACATGTTTTGAGGTGAGCCAGTCATCAAGCCATTTTTCAACATCTCCTTAATTGAAGTGTTTTATGGAAAGTGCGTGAGTTATTGCTGAAAACAAGCGGTAGTCGGAAGGGGCTAAGTCAGAGGAGTATGGCAAATGAGACGAGAGTACCCTGTAAAGTGCAGAAATGATATATCTGACCGCGTTCGCTGTGTGTGTTTTGGCATTGTCATGCTGCAAAATCACTTTTCCGTATCTTGTAGCCCATTCTGGTTTTGTTTCTATCACGATAGCAAATGATATTAACTGTTTTACCTAGTTTCAGAAGCTCATGGTCCCAGAAGCTCATCCAAATGCACTGCAATCCAAATGCAAAAGTCTACCAAACGCACAGCATTGTCTTCTTTCCAAAGCGATTCCATCTTGCCGGCAATGTTAATGGTTGTTCTGGGTGAACCCACGAATTTCCCCGTTTTGGGTTCTCGAAATAAATCCACTTTTCGTCTTCAGTCACGATCCGATACTAAAAAGTTTTTGTTTCATGCCGAGAAAGCAAAATATTGCACTGTTTTTTGTTTTTCCTTCTGCCTGTCCTACAACTAATGTAGTAACCATTTTCCTGCATTCTGGATCTTTCCCATGGCATGTAGACAATCACAAATGGTTCGGCGTCTCTCTGCCATTTATTGTTTAGTTTGCGTATCTTCCAACAATACTTTTAATGGCATTTTCAATTTTTTTCGATTAACCTGGAGGTTCTTTGTTTTTCAAGCCGAAATCGCTACTTTTAAATCGTCTAAACCAACAAGCATCTTGTTTTGGGACACTGTCACCGTAAGTTTCCACAAGTATATCGCCGTTTTCACTCACGTTTTTTCTTTGGTTGAACAAGAAAAGCAGTATGTGACGCATATGCTCTTTATTTGGATCGAAACTTGACTCAACTGAAGCTTGACAAAATTGCAAAAGAGATTAGGATTATGAACTGACAGTTGCATTGACTGCACCATCTCTTAAAAAAAAGAAGAATTGTTAGCCGACACACCTGATATATATACACGTTTTAATATACTAATTTAAAATTTCACCGTGGCTGCATTTGGATATATTTAATCTGATTAATAAATGAGAGTAGAAAAGTATATTGTGGGTTAGTGTTTGTTCTTAAGACAAGAATGAAAAATTCAACAACACAATCGGCCCTGGAGCACATCCGTTTCCAGACTGGGTAAGAACGGATACGTTCTAATAAGTCTACTACGTTTGTCACGCATCAATCAATAGGCTTTTGAAAAAGTGAAATATTAAATTCGAATTAAGGGTTTATAACTCATGGGAGTACCGATTGAGGTTGCCACATTAAATAGTAGATTCAGCCGTCAAATAACATATGATTAAATAATTTCCTTTAAAATGTTGCGTTCATTATATTTTCTTTTTAAACAAGAAGGAAGAATCTAATTTTCTTTGGTATAAAATAACATGAAGATCAAAAAATACTTAATATATCAAACAAATAATCCAAATACAATAAATTAATGAAAGCGATGAGTCAGTTTGACATCGTGCCTTTAAAATGTTCATACAATGAATAATAAACAAGCGTATAAATACAGAAAATGCATAATTAAAAGGAAAAATGTTTTTTATGATAAAACAAATATTGTATCGGAATATATACATATATGTTATTATATTACATTAATAATAACAATGTTAGCTCTGTAATTCCTAAATTTCTTTACGAAACAAAAATACTCTGAAATAATATATTTTTTAGCAGTTATAATAAAACTTTTGTAAACTTTGAAGTAGAAAAAATCAAAATAAAATGTTAAAAAAGGAGTCCAGTCCAGTGTATTTCACTCATTTTTAGCAGTCTGGACAAACTCGTATTTCATGTACCACAATGGTATAAAGAGTACAATACTTTCACTTCTTATTGCCTAGTTGTTTTTCTGGTCTTACTTGTTGCACTACATTGGGTTATTGATTAATGTTTTCTTGTTCTTTTTCTTTTGTTGAAGTCATAATTCCTTCCAATTTTTAGACAATTGTTCATTTAATTTTAGCATAAAATCCAAGCGGAATACTTTTTTCGACGACAAATTGTTGTCTTTGACATTATTCTGAATTCTATGGAAATTATGTTTGTATATTACAAATGCATTCACGCAGGCAATATTCAAGATATTGAAGAAAAAGCATACTGGCCCTGGTTTTGTTTTCCTGTTACAGCTCATATTTGAACATAGTCCTTGAATCTATCTTTAGTTGAGTTATATGTATGAATTATAAAATGGCTTTTTATATATCATCTTAGATGCCTTGATTTTGTATGATACTGATGTCATATATCGATGTTATAAAAACGTTGAAGATTCAATTTTGCCATTTTGGATTCAAAAAATCTGTAGGTAATTATTTTTTATTTTTCCTAACCGTTCCAATAGCAGTCAATCCGTCAGCTAGCTAACTAAGTACAGTAGTAAACCCATTATCGAATGTCACATTTCGGTTGAATTGTTTTATTGTTTGTACCAAATTGTCAACATTCCTCCTTTCCTCGCGTAAGTGATGCAGTCCACCATATATTTTCTTGATGAGTCACACATAATTATATTTTTTATACCATACTTGTTGGATTTATTAGGCACAAACATTCTAAATCTGCAGTTGCTCCTGAAAGGAACAAGCGTAACATCGATTGTTACGTACGACCCCGGCTTGTAATGGGCCATACAATTATTCAAAAACAATTTCCATGTTTCACTAATTGGCGCCATCCTATCACCTGCTTTCGTTCTTTCTTCTCTCGTTTCTCTTGAGTCAAATCTATGGCACTGTACTAAAAATTCAAGTCTTTGTATAGACATACTGGAGCGGTACCAATTTCCGTATTAGGACGGATTGAATGATAAGGTAGTCGATAAATGATTATCTTTTTGCTGATGAATAAATAAACAAGCCTAATAACGCCTTCATTTCAACAGATTGAATATCAGAAAACGTCGTGTCGTTTTTTTTAAAGTTGAAGCGATTTCGTTCAATTTGTATATTTCATAATTAAGTTAATCATTATATCTGTGATAAATAAGGAGAAGCTCAACTGGCTCAATTACATATTTTGTTTCTCCAGCCGGTCCAGGCATAATATACACAATTTTTTTTCCGTCAGTAGTAAAACTGCTGGAATTTCTATTGGACTAATTTTCCATTCAAAAGGAGATTGGGTATTTTTAGTGTCCATTTTTCTATATATTGTGGCAGTACCAGGTGTTATTAAAAAAATATTCTCATCAAGCTCATTATTCTTATCACTTTTCTTTTTTTTTTTCGTGAACTTTCACCATTTTTTGAAAAAGTTACTTTTTGTTTTTTAACTGATTCTCTTTTTATACCCTTTTCACAATTTTTGATAGCCAAATCCAACTCCTGTTTAACGACTTCCGGACATACTTCAACTCCAATATCTAAATTAGTCTGTGTCTGTATCAGAACTATCCCTCTCGGGAATCTCTTCGGAGTTGCCGCTCTTCTGGTCCGATCCTGGGTGCCGTTCATTATTTTCTTCGTCACAGCTAAAATCAATTTATTCGCCCAAAATGTCGCCGTTTATTTTTCCAATTTCATCATTATTGTAGTATCGTTTTACTCCTTAGTTATCCATAATACGAGAAGGTTAATTAACTACGGTTTATAATTTAATTTAGGAAGTTGAATTAATATCCACATTTTATTGTTTATTTATTATAGTAAAAAGTATACCAAAAACGGTAACTCATCACAATTCTAACACCGAAATAAAAATGCAAGTAAGGGCTTTTTTATAAATAAATTCATACCCATTCATTCATTTTTAGGTAAACCCACTTGCAATGGAAGTAAGTATAATTGATTCCTTATAGTGGGGCAATGAATGGAATCAATGAGTCTATCAGATTCCGCCCAGCCTACGTTATTAGAAGCGTAAGTCAATTTCACTCAATGACTTCTAAAACTCACCTGGTATGATGGAGCACGTTGACGAAACCAGGCTGATAACACAATCATTACTGATGAGACAACACAGACAGAGCATAACTAGACTGTGGAGCCACCACCTATCTGCATAAAGATATTTACATGTAATAAAGAGTCAAAATCACCCAAAATTTCTATTCTAGGATTAAAATACAAGAGGTTTTAAAGAAGACTGACGTACGGGTATATTCAAAATAAAGCAACTGTTACTAGGAAAGGAATGTAGAAAAAGGATATAGTTCGAAGCCCATTTTAAGTTGTATGTCCAGTCCATTTAAAGAAACAATGGTTGAAATCCAGTTATGTTAACATTATTTGATTTGTTCACAGTATCCCTTTGGTTAGAGCCAAATATCGGAACAGATTTGTCATCAGTTTGTTTGTGTCAAGTTTGTCTCAATGAAGAATAATATTTTTCTTCATAAACAAGCTTATTTAATTCCTACACTTAATATTAAATAATCATATTCAATCGAATATATTGATACAGTTAATTGTCTCTTACTAACAAATCATATGCTGCAGTTATGTGTTGTAATAAAAAAAAGCCGAAATTGATTTTTGTTCGAATTTCATATTTAATATACGTTTACGCTAGCGCAATATTTATTTTAATACCTTCAATAAATTTTCATTAGCTTTGTCTTGGAATTTACTTAAAATAGTTATGACATATATCCGATCTCGTTCCTGACACAAGATAGACATACTTAAATTTTCCGTCATCTTCCTGCACGCTTTGATTAAATTTTCAAAAACATTTTCTTTTGTTTTTTATTTCAAAAACAAATTTTCAAAAAACATTCATTTTTTGTGATTTTTTTCTCATTTTCCGGTGGGTGTAAGTTAAAATGTCGATCTATAGGTACCTAGAAGATTTTATTCTGACATTTTTAATTTTCATAATACATTTTTTAAATAACTTGGTTGATCAAGTTCTCAACTCCTTCGTTTAAAAAAACTATACAATTCTTATACCCACATATAGAAAAATGTGTCCGAAACATTGTATATTCATATTAAACATTATATTTTCAATATTTGATTCATGGATTCCCGTTTTTTATCTTCATTTTTTTTTATTCTGAAAACCCTGAATTAAAAACAGATATTAAAGGCCATATATCTGAAAACCCATAAACAGACAGATAAATATATTAAATATAAGTGCTTTCCCTTACACTCTGAAGATCTCTGAAAATGCTATTTCAACTTAATGGTTAGCTCTATCACTGAGATACGGTCTTCAAGTAGTTTGATTTTATGTAGCCGATAATTTAATTCTACCCAAATAAAAAATAAGAGTATAGAAGAAAAACAAGAAGAAATAATTCTGTTCCTCAATAGTGATTTAGGCTGATGCTGGTTTTTTATTAAAGTTTTAAAGAAACACTGATATGTTCTTGTGTTCCATATTATAAATGTATCATCGACATTGTAAAACTTTCTAGGATTCCACCCTGGAAGACTATGTTGCTTGAATCGAAGACTTTTCTACAGGCAGAGTAACTTTTAAAACTTCCAGTGAGAATATTTATTATCTCAAAAATTTGCGAAAATGTGCTTAAATTTAGTCTTATTTTTCACACAAAAGAGTATTTCAGTACACTGATTCGGTACTTATTATTGTTTAAAGCACACTAAAATTGCACAAATCTACTAATAAACTTCTAAGTTGTTGACACCAACTACCAAACATTCAAAACAATGAGTCATCTGCGGTGTTTCAATATGGCCGTTTCCGTCTCCATTTATATGTGCATTAAGATAGGCAAGGCTCCTTCCTGTTAGTTTTATATTCAAAGCGTAACACTCAAAGATGCGAAACACTTAGCTATAACAAAAAACAAGACTCACAGAGAAATAACAACTTGACTTACGAGGCAATTTGCAAAACATAACTCCAGCCAAACAGACACCAGGTGGAACGTCCTGGTCTTAGATTGAAGACCATGATTAGAAAAAAAAGCAAGTGGAAGACCGCAGATGCGATAGGTAGATGACCTGAAAAGTCACGGCAGTCTAGCATGGAATTGAAGAACAGACTCGATGGAAAGAACTAGAGGAGGCTTATATCCGCAGTTGGATTGAGGAAGGCAAAAATTATTTGTAAACTTGACAAAAATGTAATATACTTTAATAAACAGTAAGCATACATTTTGTCAATAAAACTCAAAGAATAAATAAATGTATCACATGAAACAAAGCAATAACAACTAAATTAATCCCAATATCTTGATCTTTTATTAAATGACCTTCACTTTAAATATTATGGTTTTATTATCTTTCGTATCTGACAAGGACCCAAGCCATTACAACGTAATTAAGTACAGCTAGGGCTTTGTTAGTTATTCAGAAACAACGTATGTACAAGATTCTGAATATAATTACCTTCAAAGATATCTGCTTGACTAACACCAAACATGCTGCCAGGCATGGCAAGGGACAAACAATGGCAAGACTTACAAGATATATTTACAACCTCAAAAGTTATTAAAAGACTATCATTTTATAAATATTTCTAAACATAATATTCTTAAATAATTGATTGATTTGTTTTGTTTGTTCGTTACTTTGTGATAGTACATTTTTTAAAAAAGGAATCACTTTTATTTTTAAACAAAATTTGTGTGACTATAGTTTCGTAAAACAACTTTTTATTATCAAACACTACTTTAAATTTAATTAAATTTAAACAGCTGTAAAACCTTAGTTTTAAAGTAGTGTTTGAGAATGTAAAGTCGTTTTACGAAACTATAGTCACACAAATTTTCTTTAAAAATAAAAGTGATAGATAACAATGTAAAAAATTGTTTTATTTCTTTTTTATAATATTTTTGTTTGGCTTGTTTATTGTTTGTTATTTTGGCTGTTCTAAATTTAGTAAAATCCAAAGTTATGCCATTCTGGTCAAAATCATTTTAATTCGTATTTAACTTCTAATATAAACATTTCCCATGGCGATATTCTTAAGTTTTTTTCTTAGTGTAAATAAAAAATATAAATGAATGAATGAAAAAAAAATGAAACGAATATCAATATAAGTTCTAGAACTCATAAATAAATTGGCGTACTGAATTTTTCGAATTTTTCAGATTATTACACAGCTCATCATATAACATTGTATTGGATCTAAAGAACATGTCAATACGTAAAAAAATACTTAGCTTATCAGAGTTATTCCTTTATAGATGGTTGGATCTTTTTAACTCTCTTTTATAAAGATGGACATGGTAATACTTGTTTTCCATTCGTTTGGTACTTTCTCGTGCTGTATTATTTTTTGACATAGATTAGTTTATTTTCTTTTGCGCTCCATAACATAACTAAATATATAATATATACATATAAATAAACTTTCATAATATGGCATTAAATATTATAACCTATTTTTTAAATCATTTACTACCCCTTACCTCACTCCAACTTCAATATGAAATATCTGGCAAATTATCATAGAACATTTAACATCAGAGCAAAGTTTACAAATTGTTGAAATATATTATCAAAATCTGTTCTGTGCGACAAACTTACACTTTTTGAATTTTATGGTGCACATAATCACCCAATCGAGCGATGTATTTTCTGAATTATCGACAAATTCTGGACGCATTTTACGCTGCTTGGTATTAAAACCAAAACAAGACAAAGACATCTGCGTTCCGAACAAAATATGGCCGCTGTTGCTGGCAGTGTTGATGAAGATTTAAATTTATCAATTCGTTAATGGGTATCGTTACAGAATCATAATGGTTATTTAATTCCGAATTTGAATAATATTGATCTGGAGCAGATGTGGTTTTAACAGGATGGCTCCACATGTCATACAGCCAACGCAACAATCGATTTATTGAAGAAACAATTCGGTTTCGAGAAACGGATCTGTGATTTAACCCATTTAGATTATTTTATTATTTAGATTATAACACATTTAGATTTTTATTAGGTTGTATTGCATATTTTCTGCATTGAGTGCATTGCACATTTTCTACATTAGTTGCATTGCGTTAGCGACAATGAAATCCAACTCTCAAACTCGTTTTGTAATATAAAAACAGCTACAAATACCAATCCCCTCAATGATATCTTGATTGAATAAACCTTCTGCTAATAAACAAGTACATAACACACACTTTTTCAAGCAGTTGGGGTCTTATATCCGCAATTGTCCGAGTTATATTGGCTTCTGAGGCATCAATAGTTGCTGGCTTATCGTCATAGACCAACGATTTAACATAACCCTAATGAAAATAATCTAAAGGCAATAAATCCCATGCCCATGGTAGCGAAATAATTTCCTCACCGTATTGTTCCCTCAATAAATAGATTGTTGTGTTGGCCGTATGACATGTGGCCCCATATTATCGGCACCACATCTCTTCCAGATCAATACCATTCAAATTCGGAATTCAAAGTAGAATAACAAAGCCCAACTTCCTGCGAACAGCGACGAATTGATAGATTTCGATCTTAATCAGCACTGCCAGCAACAGCTGTGATCTTTTCTTCGAAACGCACAGTTTTCTTGTCTTGTTTCTGTTTTAATATCGAGCAGCGTGAAATGTGCTCGGAATTTGTCGATAATTCGGAGAATACATCACTCGGTGATGTACACCTCCCCCTTCAATGGCTGGCCGTTCTGAGCAAAATTACTACCTCAAACCAGACACCTAGCTGCCCTAAAGTCACAATTTGATATATGTAATGCCAATCCCACTCTTATTATCGACTCCTATACTACTCCTCCCACAGAGATTGAAGTCCAAACACCCGCCCGCGACAACCGCGAACCAGCTGAGAATGAATTTAGATTAATTTGGATTAATTAGGTTAATAGATCAATAGAATGGGTATCACAATGGAGGGAAGGAGACAGCACAAACTCCCATCTGGTACAGGACCCAGCAACCAAACTCCCAAGGTTCATGCTCCCTAGAACCCTGTGGTGTCACCTAAACAGGACCTGAACATGTCACGGAATCTGCAACCAGAACTTGACTCAATGGGGAGCCGCGGAGAACCCGTGATTCGATAAATTGTGGCGCTGAAGAGCAATTGATTGCTCTCCTTACCTTGGAATGTTCCGACGTAAGCTTCAGAGGCCTCTGAAAAAAATCCATGACCTCAACAATGAATCACTGAAATGGCTATACAACTGCGAACTGCGCCTGTTGTAATTTTTCTGGTAATTTTCTTGTAATATTAATTATTAGTACTAGTAATACCGAACATTTATTGTAAAACTGCAATATGTAAAGTTCATTCGAATAAATATCACTCGGTTTGACGATTATAAAATTCACTATAAGTTCTATAAGTGTTCTATAATTTTGGCGCACACAACATTGATTTTGATAACACATTTCGACAATTTGTTAGCGTTGCTCTGATGTTAAACGTTTCATGATGATTTGCCAGAATATAATGAATAATTTTAACAACTGTGAATGAAAACTCACATTTAGTTTAAGAGCGACCCCTATCGGTTCGAACCCTATCGGTTCGAAGTTCGAACTCACTAAAAATATATATATATATATATATATATATACATACATACACTTATCTATATATATAATAAAATCTCGACGTTCCGGCTTCCACACTTTGAAATCATTATCAAGAGAATCTAGCTGATTTACTCCGAGGCCTCAATCTGCTCACTCCCCAGAGTTCACAACTAGAAAAAAATATTTTCTCGTTCTCAACTCTTATGAACTCTGGGGAATAGGCAGATTGAGGTCTTGGAGTAAATCAACTGGATTCTCTTGATAATTGCTTCAAAGTGGAAGCCGAAACGTCGAGATTTTACTAATTTAAAACGCGATTCTAAGTTCTAGGAGATATATATATATATATATATATATATATATATATATATATATATATATATATATATATATATATATATATATATATATATATATATATATATATATATATATCATCATCATCATCATCATCATCATCATCAGCCCGTATCGATCCACTGCAGGATGAAGGCCTCTTCAGCATGCTTCCAACCTTCACGGTCCTGGGCTTTCCTCTGCCACTCGGGTCCAATATACTTAACGATGTCATCAGTCCATCGTGCTTTCGGTCTTCTTCGCGGACGTTTGCGATCAAGCGGTATCCACTCCAGGATTGCCTTGGCGCATCTGTCGTCCCATCGCCTCGCTATATGGCCTGCCCATCTCCATTTCAACTGTTTTACTCTTCCAATGATGTCACAGACTTTTGTTTGTTCCCTGATCCATGCGCAGGACTTTCTATCTCGTCTTGTAATGCCAAGCATACATCTTTCCATTCCCCTCTGTGCCACCCGAAGTTTTTGAATTGATTGCGATGTGAGTGTCCAGGTTTCACTTCCATATGTTATAACGGATAGAACGCACTGATCGAATACTTTTCTTTTCAGGCAAAGTGGGAGTCTGCTCTTAAACACTATGTTGAGCCTACCAAATGCCTGCCAGCCACATTTAACACGCCGTTCCACCTCCCGGGTGGTATTCCCCTCCATGGAAATCCTCTGCCCTAGATATACAAAGCTGTCCACACTCTCCAAATCCCTTCCTAAAATTGAAATTCTTCTGTCCTGAGCGAAGTTATTGAACATAACCTGACTCTTTTTCAGGTTTATTTTCAAGCCAAATGGTTCGCCAGCCCTTTGCAGTTCTTGTATGCGTCTTTGCAGCTCCTCTGGGTCTTGTGAAATGAGAATAATATCATCTGCAAATCTAAGATGGTTTAAGTTTGCACCATTGATCTTTACCCCATCCTGTTCCCAATCCAGTTTACGGAATACTTCTTCAAGGCCAGCCGAGAAAAGAATAGGCGATATTGCGTCACCCTGCCGTACACCTCGTTCTATATTAATTCCCACTTCAAGATCATCAAGGTGAATTGTGGCTGTAGCTCCATCATATATCGATTCTAATAGGTTTACATATGCGCTCTCTACACCTTGGCTAAGCAGTGCATCCATTATCGCATGCTTTGAGATGGAATCAAATGCTTTTTCGTAGTCGATAAAAGCCAAGCACAGTGGCATGGTGTATTCGTTGTGCCTTTCTATGACCTGCTGTACAACCTGGATGTGATCCATCGTACTGAATCCACTTCTGAATCCTGCTTGTTCTCTTGGTTGTGCGTCATTCAGTTTTTTTAATATTCTTTTAGAAATTATCTTAGTGAAAACTTTGTACATCACTGATAGGAGGCTTATTGGACGGTAGTTCTCTAAATCTTCCTGTGCTCCTTTTTTATGTAAAAGGATCACTTCTGCATTTTTCCATAAGTCAGGTACTTTTTGTTCTTTGAGGCATTTTGAGTATAATTTTGCCAGTGTTTTATGTAACGTCCGACCACCAGCTTTTAGCATTTCGACAGTTACACTATCCTTTCCTGGAGCCTTGCCGTTCTTCATCAATTCTATAGCATTTGTTACTTCCTCCACTAGGATATCTGGTATTATATATTGTTCTTCCGTGGGTATTGCTGTCCCTGACTGGCTCTGATCTTCATATAACTGGGAATAAAACCTTCTGACAATCTCTAACATTTGGGTACGCGTCCTGCACACTGTGCCATCCTCACGCTTTAAAGCATATATTTGCGTTCTTTTTTTTCTCAGCTTCTGTTTAGCTTTGTTAATTCCTTTGTTTTCTTCCAGGGTTTTTTGCACTAGCTGCATATTGAATCGGCGCGTGTCCTCTCTGATACGTTTTCTTATAGTTTTGCAGAGCTCAATGTACTCGACCCTGCCAAAAGGACTACCTGCATTTCTCATTGCTCGCCGTTTCTTCATTAAATCAATGGTCTCACTGGAGATTTTTGTTTGTTTGAGACATTTTTCCTCTGGTGCTATTGAAGCAGCCGTTTGAAGTACATTGTTGGCGATTTCTTCATATTGAACTGATATTTCCACCTCCTCTGGATCTTGTAACGCAGCAAACCGGTTTGACAAAGCAATCTCAAAATCGCTTCCTCTCTCCAGCAGTTTTCCAGAATCCACCTTGCCCTTCTTTGATCTTACCATTTTTTCGCGCTCTTTTCGACAGTCAATCCGAACCCTTGCTCGTACAATTCGGTGGTCACTTCCAACATTAAAATTGTTAAGGACAGAACAATTGGTAAATATTGTTTTATCGTTGGTCATGATGTAGTCAATTTCGCGTGTGAGCCCAGATGGACTTTTCCATGTCCATTTTCTGCTGATATTTTTCTTATAGAATGAATTCATAATATATAGTTCTTGTCCTTCAGCAAAATCAACTAATCTGTCACCTCTTTTGTCTCGCTCACCAGTTCCATATGGGCCAGTTGCATTTTCGTCTGTTCTTGTTGTTCCAATTCTGGCATTAAAATCACCCATCAGGATTTTGTACCTACATTTCTCCTTGTATAAAAGCTGGGCCACATCATCATAAAATTCCTCAATTTCCTCATCTTTATGGCTTATAGTTGGTGCATAAGCTTGGACGATTTGAAGCCTAAACTTTTTATTCAGTTGAATGACGCATTGGGCTAATCGGTCGGATGTACTTTCAAATTTTACCACACTGTCCTTCAGCTTTCGATTGATGAAGAATCCTATTCCGCCACATCGGCCATTTTCCGTACCTCGAGTGTAGAGTACGTATCCAGTTGGTTCCAGTTTGATTAACTGTTCACCCTTCCTTCGTGTTTCACAGAGCCCAATAATATCCCAATGTATGTTGTCAAGTTCGATTAACAGTTCTTGCAATCGGGCCTCTGTTTTCATAGTCCGTATATTTAACGTTGCAATGTCAAAAGTCCAATGGCAGCCTGATCTAACCCGGTGATTCTTAGCACCCTCTGCCTTAGGGCAGGTCTTCCCGCTGCCGTAGGTAGTTGCCCCTTGGCCTCCGGGGAATGAGGGTCGTGTTTGAGGTTGTACTGTCATATTTCAACATACTGAAATACCATGTTGAAGGTATGGACCGTAATCTGCCACGCTGGTCCAATGCGGGTTGGCAGATTTTGGATCATGTTAGTCTGAGGCCTCCGCTTTGACCTGTCCGCCAGGGGTGACCCTCCCAGGAGCATAGACTCCAGACGGCATAGCTCAAAGCTTCATTGCCCTACTCAAACCCCTTTACCACGTCAAGGTCTGATCCACAAAGGGGTATATATATATATATATATATATATATATATATATATATATATATATATATATATATAGTAAAATCTCGACGTTCCGGCTTCCACACTTTGAAATCATTATCAAGAGAATCTAGCTGATTTACTCCGAGGCCTCAATCTGCTCACTCCCCAGAGTTCACAACTAGAACAAAATATTTTCTCGTTCTCAACTCTTGTGAACTCTGGGGAATAGGCAGATTGAGGTCTTGAAGTAAATCAACTGGATTCTCTTGATAATTGCTTCAAAGTGGAAGCCGAAACGTCGAGATTTTACTAATTTAAAACGCGATTCTAAGTTCTAGGATATATATATATATATATATATATATATATATATATATATATATATATATATATATATATATATATATATATATATATAGATAGATAGATAGATAGATAGATAGATAGATAGATAGATAGAAAAAGATGTATTGAGTTTTTTCATGAGGATATATAGTAGTAATTTATAAAATAAAAATTATATATATATGACCGTTATTTTCGTTTCTGATTCTATTTGAAAAGATATGTCAAAATAAATTTCACATTTTGATGGCCACTTTTTCTCGTCTACAACTCAATCATCATTAACTTTGTTTTTTAAATTCGAAAAATTTTAATATTTGCAATACTTTGCAATCTTTTCAATAATTTGTTTAGATGTCATAGTTGGCAGTCTGTCAGTTTTAAATTTGTTAATTATTAAACTTAAAATAATGGAACATTATTCTAACGAAGAAAGCCTGCTGTAGGCCGGCAGAGATGCAATATTTGAAAAGAACACATGCTGTTCCTAAATCAGTCGCACAAAGAATACTTAGTCAAGTGCTTAACGTAATTATAAATTGCGAATCTGTCTGTTTGTGAAAGTTATTTTTGTAACAATGGCATCCTTAACCGAAAAAATCGCCATTATTGATCAACACAATATGTATATACATATATATATATATATATATATATATATATATATATATATATATATATATATATATATATATATATATATATATACATATAATGGTATAAAGATATTAAATAAACTCTATATAATCTATATAATGGACAATATATTTCAAATTTTTAATATAAACAAATTCAAATAAAAGGTCAAGAAATTTCTATTATTTCAACAGCTATAATTGCTGATAATTTATAAAATTATCGTTTTAAGGGCATGTGAGGTTCTGGCGGTGACCGGATGAATGTGTAATAATAATTTTTGTTAGAGTATGTGTGTAAGGCATGGCAGGAAATGTTTATAATTTTATTGGTGTATTGTATTTTTCTGTCTAAAGATTAAGATTGGTGGTTGGTTGAGTTGGTTCGCCAGCTTGCCGATGGAGCAATTTCACTTATTTTGTTTGTTTACTTTTATTTATTTATTTTTTTCCTGTCATTAATATGATGCAGGAAAGGTCATTTATTATTATTATTATTTTTACTATTATATAAGAATAATTCTTTTTTTATTATTACTATATTACTTTTAATTGCAAAATACTACATTATTTTTAAAACCTTTCCGGTAAACTTATAAATACATATATATATATATATATATATATATATATATATATATATATATATATATATATATATATATATATATATATATATTTATATATATACTATAAGATGGGGAATCTCGTACGGGCCCAAGCACTCCACTACGATTCAATAAACTTGATGATATCATTACATCATGGTGTTTTTGATCTTCTTCGTGGAAGTTTGTTATCATAATAATAAACTCCTGATGCTATGGAGAACGAAACGCTGATCTAGAAGTTGAAAAATGAGATTTTATGAAATAAAGGGGGAGAAGGTGCAAAGATTATGTTTTTTAAAAATATGTCGAAATGTAAGAAATACCACGTATACAATAGTGCTTAGTGATGGCAAGCAAAATATATTACCATTATTATATGAAGATTAGCGATAATGATAAAAATGATTGGTGATTTACAAAGCTTTAATCTTTACTTATTTGCTTATTGTGTTACCTGTCCAAAAACGGCCAATGTCAATCTGATGTGGTTAATTTAATCTAAAGCTTTGTTAATTATTCTGAAACAAAGTATGTAGCGTGATGCTGAGTTTAATTACTACGATTAGACATGATGTCATGCACGACAAGGGCCAAGGAACGGAAACATGTTGATGTTTACGAGATACCTAAATCCTTAAAGGTTATTCCTAACGGTTTAAATTCAATAAATATAATATAGTTTGTGAATATTCTTTTTGGTTTGTACATTTATAAATTTAATATATTCAAATATTTTTGGTACAAAACTAATGAAATTAAAGCAATTTTATTATCCAGTATTACTGGCCTTTTCTAAGGAGTTCGATACATTAAACCACAGCCTCTTATGCGCAAAATTGTTATACTATGGAGTTGACGAATCATTCGTTAAACTAGTGAAATCGTTTCTAGATTGTAGAACATAATATATTTCCGTCAATCATGTAAACTCGTCTAAAGTGAATGTTCTTTCTGGTGTGCCTCAGGGGTTGGATCCATTGTTCTTTATTGTATATACATCTGATATTTTGCGTTCTGTTCAGAACATGGAAGTGCAGGCTTATGCTGATGACAGACAACTACATTTCAGTTTTCCTCCGCATAAGTACTCTCTACATGAATTCAAAAAGTTTATAACACAAGTGCAGTTCATAGTTGTATAGCCATTCCAGTGTTTCACTGTTGAGGTCGTGGTAGATATCTTGCAGGGGGCCTCTGAAGCATACGTCGGGGTATCTCTCAGAAAAATACAATACACCAATAAAATTACAAACATTTCCTGCCATGCCTTACACACATACTCTAACAAAAATTATTATTACACATTCATCCGGTCACCGCCAGAACCTCAAATGCCCTTAAAACGATAATTTTATAAATTATCAGCAATTATAGCTGTTGAAATAATAGAAATTCCTTGACCTTTTATTTGAATTTGTTTATATTAAAAATTTGAAATATATTGTCTATTAAATAGATTATATAGAGTTTATTTAATATCTTTATACCATTATATATATATATATATATATATATATATATATATATATATATATATATATATATATATATATATATATATATATATATATATATATATTGTGTTGACCAATAATGGCAATTTTTTCGGTTAAGAATGCCATTGTTACAAAAATAACTTTCACAAACAGACAGATTCGCAATTTATAAGGACGTTAAGCACTTGACTAAGTATTCTTTGTGTGACTGATTTAGGAACAGCATGTGTTCTTTTCAAATATTACATCTCTGCCGGCCTACATCAGGCTTTCTTCGTTAGAATAATGTTCCATTATTTTAAGTTTAATAATTAACAAATTTAAAACTGACAGACTACCAAATGTGACATCTAAACAAATTATTGAAAAGATTGCAAAGTATTGCAAATATTATCCCTTAGTCGGACATTATTATTCTTGTCATCCCTTAGTCGGAAACGTGTAATAATCTAATATTGTGACATATCGTTGGATTCAGAATTAAAAATAGAATGTACTAAAAATAAAATAAAATTTTTCGAATATTTAAAAAACAAAGTTAATGATGATTGAGTTGTAGAGGAGAAAAAGTAGCCATCAAAATGTGAAATTTATTTTGACATATCTTTTCAAATAGAATCAGAAACGAATAAAATCCAAATCCCGATTTTTTTTTTATAAATTACTACTACATATTATGAACTACTATCGCTCTATTAAAGAATATTTTATCTGATAGCGCTCCTTTATTAAGCGAAACCACCATCATTAGAATCGATCAACGGATTCTCAATGTTGAATTAAATTTTGTTTCTAGATCGCTAAAACTTTTTCAGAAACATTTGAATGGTCGAAAAAAGTTTATGACGGTAATCGCTTATACCGTACATGTGTGTTTGAGTGTTATAAGCCATTCCAGAATGGTTGTGAGGCTTTGGAAGATGACTCAAAGCTAGACCGATTAAAAAAACTTAAAATCGCTATGAACTGATGGAAAAAATGCGTGAAATGATCATCTTTGATGCAAATTCTGCTATGAGATGGACAGCGGAAGAATTAAATATAGTCAAAGACATGATTCACAAAATTTTGGCAAATCATGTAAACAAACCGAAAGATTGTGCCCGATTTATTCCTTGCGCCTTAAATGAGTACTGTCGTTGTTTGTGAATGTTTGGCGAAAAAACAAGTCTGCATGCTGTAACATCCTCTATATTCACCTGATGTATCTCTACGGGACTATTTCCTGTTCCCGAACCTCAGACTGGCCGTGAAAGGAACGTTTTATGACAGTGTTACCCACTTACAGTGGGTTAATTAGGCGATTCGAGAAAATGACATAAAAAAATATATGCCAGCATTGGTTAAACGTATCCACTTGCGTATTAATGTGGAAGGGATGTATTTTGAATAAAAAAATAATTTTGGCAAAAGAACTAATTGTTTTTTTTGTAATTAAAATGTTCTGTTTAATGAAAATGTTTTCCGACATACTGTGTATATCAGGGCATTCCAATTACCATATACAACGTCTTGAAATAATTCGCTTAATCACTTTATTTCAAGATTTTCAGTAACTTTTTCCTGCTATGCACATTTAGAGATTCGCTTATCCTTCATGCGCCGGTATGTTCTAAAAATTTCAGATGCATCTTTCGAATTAATGATTGTGAAATATAACTTCGTTACACTCTCTTAAAAGCACCCCACGGTTAAAGATATTTACTTACTTGCAACCTTGCCGCTCTTACGAGAGATTCAAAAGAAATTTAATGTAGTGCTCGCAAGAAGCTCTCAACGGAACATTAAAATTATTAGGATACCAGAGAGTAAAGTGATCTGTGCATTACGAGAGTGTCACAAAATGCATGACATTTTTTTGGTAGTTATAATTTACTGGATTCTGTTTCCTTTTATCTTTTTTGATTGACAATAACTATTAAAGTTAATGCGTTAAAAAATGAAAAATCTGATGTAGTTTTTACAAGCCACAATCAAGTGTGAAGATGCCCTTTTTTAATCTAAGAATGACATGTGTATATCAGTGCAACCGAATGAAAAATTAATTGATGGTGCTTTCTTAATGCATCCCACAATAGTAGCACATAATTGTATTCGATTACAACGATGGTTAAAATGTCATGGCCGTCCCCAACATGTAAATAAAGCAGAACTTGTTGAAAGGTTAGGATTACAATTATATTCATATTAGTTTTCTATTTATTATTATTCACGTATGGGCCCTGGTGGACCACGCGAAGTACTATTAGAGGCGTTTGTTGTTGTTAGTCTTCCTTTGTGCCCATACTAATTTCATTCTTTCGCTATAAGCTTTTTTCCTTTCGTCAGACCAAGTTGTTCCAGTCTTCCTACATTTTTCTCTCTGGCCAACCTTCCAAACGTTAACCTTGTGTCTGAAACAGCCTCTATCCTGAATTTCACTTTGTGTAATATTTGCTGATCTTAGGTCCTCTTTAATTGCAGCAATCCATTTAATTATTTCTAGTTTAGCTTTACTCCTATTTTCATAAAATTCGATTATTTGTCTAGTTTTCTATTTATTATATTTACAACATTATATTTATTATATTTATAACATTATATCTATATTTTTAACTTTATATTTATAATATTACATTAATTTTTATATTAAGTTTGGAGCAAATTTTAATTTTCATTTCTTTTAATACTTTTATACTGTACATAGGATCAATTAGCGCAGCAGTTAAAATAATTAACTTGCGCCATGAGTTTGTGTCATCATTTGAGGTTATAGCATGAGCTATTAGATTGGCAAGTAAATTGATTAAAATGACCTGATTATATGATTTTTGTTTACCCACCTGATGGGGTTAGGATATTCTGTTGTTAGACCACTTTCTTCTTTAAAATGAAGTGAACAAATATACGTATTTTTGTTAATATGATCAATCAGTTGGAATCGACCATCACCTTGTCCACATTTTTTAACTCACAAATTACATTTAGCACACTTTGGATAATTTTTATATGTTTTTCTTTCGTTGATTTAATAAGTTTTCGGCGATATTCAAGACAAGACTTTGGAAAACTAATAAAATAATATAAATGCTCCGAAATGATTTACTACACGCATAGCTGCGACATATCCCATAACAACAACGTTTTTTTGCTCCTTTTTTTTGATAACATTTTATTAAAATGCTTGTATTAATATTTTACTTCAAATATATAACAATTAAAACTGTAAATTGATAGGGAATTAATAATTAAATATGTTTTTTAATTAATTACATTGAAAACATACTATTCACAGCTTATACACGCATAAAGTGCCCGAAAAACATGGCAGAAGTTGGGACATGCGCACAGAAATTTTTCAACTATGAAAAAGCCTGTCGAAGATAGCCTTGTAGGTGATTTATTTCTTGAATAACCGATGTGTTTGTTCGTCAGCAAAATGCGAAAGAACTAAAGTTCAAAAGAATCGATGCGTTTGAGGTCGTGTTTTCTTAATAATTCATATGCAATACTGGAAAAATTAAGGTTTTTACTATCTTTTTCTTTATGTTCTGTATTATGTCCATATCCCTCCAGATTTTCTCCAAATTTTGCGTTGTATTTCTTAACATTTCGCATCCTCTTCTGATTACCTGAATGTTACAGCCATCGTTCGATATTAAACTTCATAAATAGATAAATTGACTTCAAGGAAACAAACAAACAAAATCAAGGATGCAGGGATATACGGGATGGTTGGCTTCTGTGGCTTTTTCGATTATTAATGTCTGTTCATTTGTACCTCTTTTTGGAATCAATCCAGCCTGCTCTGGGAGAATCTGATATGATAAGTAGGATTTTAAACGTTCATTGCTGATGTGAAGGAGGATTTTACTATCAGGTGGAATGCGAGCGATAACACATTAATTTTTACATTTCTCTCTAGGTCCTTTTTTTTGTAGAGGTACAAAGATCGACCAATCTTCTGGCTGCAATCCAGTTCCCACACTTTCTGGCCTATATTGTGAAAGATGACTTCCCCTACTTTATCCATTTATTTAATTACTTCAGTAGTAACCTCATCTAAACCTGGAGTCCAGTTTTTCGACTACACATGGTATTTTTATTTCTGTTTTTAAAATATTAGGTTCAGGTATTTACAAATTAGGTATTCCGGGATTATTCTCATCTTGGAAGTATTTGCTATAATAGTGTTTCCATTTGGTTAAAATGCCGTCACTATATGCTATTTTTTCACCTTGTGCATTTGTTTTTGTAAATATATCCATTAGGGTGTCCCTTATATGGACGATTTTTTTTTACAATTATAGAAACGAATACCCTCTATTTCTTTTTAACATATTAAGCTATACTTAAATACAAAATTTTAACTTTCTAGGTTAATGTTACCCCTTCCCAACAGGTCCCTAAAGATTACGTAAACTGCTGTTTTTGAACACTTATTTTTGTATAGGTAGGTCATCGCAAGTATCTTAAGTAACTATTAATGAAAAGACAAGTTTAAGTAATGGATTTAATTATATTGACACACAAAATAATACAACTATTCAGGATACTTCCTTTTTAAGGTATTTTTTTGCAGTCTGGGGGAACTGTTTTTATTCTTCTTCTGCTGTAATCAAACCGTGGAAGTCTTGCATTAGCTTAACAGCTCTTTCAGTTGTATCATTTACTCAGTAGCGGCTCGTGGGTTTTTAAAGTGGGAGAGCGTAGAAGAAAATGGTGCTACTGATGAATATTTTTTGCTTTCCCCTTCCTCCTTTTTACTTTTCGTGCTATTGAAACCCTATGCTCGGAAAAATTGTTTACTGTGATAAATGCTGGCTGGGCGACGCCCCAACGCCCTCCCTTATGAACGGCCATTGCATTTACTGCTCTTAAGCTAGAAACCTTCTTTTTAGCTTTCCCATAGGCTGAATTTTCTTCTCATGAAGATATGTTTTCTTGCAGGAAACTGCTGTCAATTTTTAATCGCGAAAACAAATTTTTCTCTTGATGGAGACAAAATCGCTAAGGGATTTCCCTAAACCAAGAGTGATTAAAAATCAGTATCACAATTAAATTGATAATTTAATTAAAATAACAGTGAAATTAGAATAACAGATCAAACAAAACTCTCACCGTATAACGAAACAGACAAGTCTTCTTTCGATGGACCGTATCTCATCTCTTCACAAAATCATATGTACTTTTTCTTTGTAAGTTAGCTACAGTTTGTTCATCAACTTATTCATCAAAGAGTGATAATACGACTACATCCTCTGATAAATACCACAAATGTTGACTGAACTTGCTCAGAGCCACTTTAGAAATCGATTTGTTCATTATTTGATATGTTTTCAATGCCTTTAAAAACGCAAATCTTGATTCGGCGCCTTCACTGCCAAACTACATCCAAGCCAAGGCTTTATAAGGCTTGCAAACATCTTGCAGCGCCTGTTTATCTTTTTAAACTGCAATTCATCATTTTAAACGCATTTCAAACTATAAATAGTAAATAGCTTTTAACATCCATCGTGCTTGATGCATTGCGCCAGGAGATCTGATTTCAATTTTTCCTTTATTATCTCCTCCCAAAAAAAAATAATGGATAATTCCATCAGTTCCCAATAATCGTCACGTACGATGGATTTTTGCAGTTCATGAGTGAAAAACCTCACCAATTCATTAAGTTTCGTCACAAAGATCTTGTTTGACAATATCAATGCTTGTTTCAATAGCCTTAGGATTAATGTTCATCCAATGGTCTCTAAACTTATTGAACGGGACTGCTAGTGACTTGGTGGATCTCTGATTCAAACACACTTTTAAGAGCAAAGTCATAAACATGACGGCGACAAGTAAAAAGTAACAATTCTCGTTCCAGTTTTTGTTGTAAAATTACGCAAACTCTATTCAAGCGCCCTGTATTAGATGCTGTCGTATCACAGTACATTATTTGTAATTAGTTATCACTTAGTTTCCAATCATACAGTGCATTTGAAACTGCTTTAACTTGATCTTTGCCAGAAGAACCCTCCAGTTTAGGTACTGCAAGAAGTTGCTCCTTTTCTTCAAATGAAATAAGAATCGTCAGACGTTCTTCTTTAGAACTTCTCACATCCAGGCCAGGTAATAACTATGCATTCCAATGAACGGTAACTAATTCGGGTACATTATTTTTAAAATTGGCTTTTATTGATTCTACTCTATGTTTTTTCATTTGTGTTCGAACGCGTAGAATAGAAGATTTATTGATGGGTAGTCATCGAAACTAAGACCTAGTGCTTCTACTGTAGCCTGAAGTATATAAACAGAATCCTTTACGCTTAGTTCACATCTATCTAAGCATGCAACTAACTTTACAGTGATGAAATCCTTCCTTGCTCTTTTCGTAATAGAAACAGAACTTACAGATCGTAATATTGAAGGTAAAGATTCCTCAGGACTTTTTTCAAAGCTGGTAGATTCATCTTGGGATGGTATACAGTCGTGTAAAGTAAAACATGAGAATAAGCTGTCTGAAGACATTTGTTTGGCTTCCTTTTTTTCTTCGTCTCGTTTTTTTTGCCTCGCTCATTCTTCTTTCTCAGCTAACTTTTTGTCTACGCCCGCCAAGCAACCTGGACTTTTTATCTTCATCCTGGAAAATTTTATTTTCATTTATATTCATTCTATCAAGAGTATCAGCGTGTGTCATATCAAATAAATTATCCAAACCCTTCTGGAAATCCTCCTCGCGGCGTCTGTAAACATCCTGTGTATTTTTGCAGCTCTCGCCAGAATTGATAGAGATCCACAAGCTTCTTCACGCAGTTAGGTACAACTGTGGAAGGTATTCTAGCCTTTTCCCAGAATATAATACACTCCCGATTGACAAGATTTGCACTTTCACTTACAGCCAATTGAACTTCGGGAATGTTAAAAAATAAAACCGCTAGAACTTGACGATGGAGAAGGCACCCTTAATTTGATGATTTACGTCACCAACCAAGAAAATACTGTTTTAATGCTTCTTAGTTCCACTGACATCTCCAAAACATAAAACAATGCGCGTTAACTACCCGACAAGCACCGAGAGTAAATGACAAATGACTAGAGCGCGCGATTCTTGGAGCGCAGCTTGTATGAACATGTGTCCGGCGCAAGTCAGCATGGGTTACAGTGCTCCAAAATAGGTAAAAAAAAATTTGGGTGTTTTATGCTAAAATAAATAAAACTAGAACCTATGAGTTAGAAAATAAAAACTTGAAAAATATGGGAGACCCTATTATCCATGTATATTTTCTTGTTAGTTTCTTCATACTTCATGAAGACTAGATGTATATGAAAATAAATATTTATTGAAACTAGAAAATGAAAAGATGATTATTTATAAAAAAATATTTATATTACAGCGCATAACTTTATGACGATTGGTGCACCTTTCCATCAGGAGCATTCTTCTAATTGAGCAGTTAAATTTTTAAATCCTTTCGGGACATGGCACTTCACCTTCCGGTTATTTCTTTGCTGATTTTATTTATTAATATGCAGGTTGAGAGGGAAGTGGCATCTGAAAAGAAAAGATCTGTTTTGAAAATTAGTAAAGGGCTCGGTTGTTCATGTCGAATGTAATCCATTTCGTGCTTTAAATCAAAACAAAATAATTAAGGTTGCAAATTAGGATGTTTATGTGGAAAATATTGACAAAACAACTATCCCAAAACAAGGAAAACAATGTTTTACAGCAACATGGGCAAAAGGCCCTTGAAGATTTGGGATATTTCAAACAAAAAGGTTTTCTACACGAACGGTTCTTATTAGAATTAACATCAATAGTGTAACCTAAAAAGTTATATATAAAAATAGCCGAATTTAAACGAGTATTTTTTTTTATTAAAATTTTTGACAAATTTAGAAAATTCACAGTCAAGATTGATACTAATATGCTCAAGAATGTCAAGATAAAAATCCATTCCAATCATAACGGCAGATGAATGGATGACCTGTGATAATACACTACGTAGTAAATCATACGAGGGTTGCTATTTATGTTATTATGTTATCTGGAATTGGCAACAATGGTATTTCTAATCACCATCTCAGTCAAAAAATTGAATTAACTCGTGAGAATTTTCGTGTGATGATTTACTACGACTTTCGGCGTGGATTATATAGCAACAACAGTGCATCGATTAATTTACTTCAACTTTTGGAGATGGACCACCATTTAAAACCACCGTATATCACTGATTTAGTAAATTAAATCATCGCTCATAGATGAATTTAAAGAAAGTGATCCAAAATCGGTTGTTGTGTCAGAAAACATCGATTAATTTATTTACTCGTATGGCATCATGTAGCATATAAACATATGAGGACGCTGTCAAACTCGGCCATATCAATGTCCTATCATTTTAAGAAAAAAAGATTTTCTGTTGTGATTAAACTATATGATACATATAGGTGAATTATTTTTATATTATTCTTTATGATATTTTAATAATAACCAAGATAAATTTCATCGGAGCACATTAGTTATATTAAAAAACAAATAGTACAAAAATTTCATGCGGCCGCTTTTGTAACCAGAATGATGAAAGGGCCGTTTTTGTTACTAACATTATTTAAAATGGCCCTTTTTGTAACAATATTTTTTTAAAAAAGAAAATTAGGTTAAAGGAAAAAGAAAAAAATACAAAATATTATTATTACACTACGTTAAAGTGTATTTTAATGACCAACTGTATAATACTCTAGCTCTAGACAAGTGCTACTCTCATCTGTGGCGGGTGTCTCAAATGAAACATTAAATTTTGTGTTCAAAATAAAACGGAAGTATGATTCTTTTGTTTTCAAATCATCTGAAACACCATCGTTATACATACGCGACAGTTTCGCAATGTTTAGTTCGCTGAATAGGTATTTCCTATTGGTCTTACCCTTGGAATAATGGGACTCCAAACCTTTTAATTGTTTAATAAAATTTATTACTGAGGCTCTTTGGTCTTGATATGGCGTCCTTTCTCCAGCCCCCTGTACTCTCCACTGGGACTAAATTTCCTTCATTAGTTTTTAACCTAACCTAACCCTATGCTTGGTAATGCATAGAACATCAAGAAAGGTTTTACGGTAAACTCTAACAAGGTTTCCCATTTGGTTTCAACGTCACAGTCTTCTGCATTGTTGTTTATCGACGTCTTTTTGGCATATTTTTCTTTACATACTTACATATGAATGTATCCTGATGAAGTTTTAATGGGTTCATACAATGCTTCATGATTTTTTTTACATCGGCTATTCTTAACAAACTACAGCACATCTTGCCACGATGCTGGCAATTTGGTATAGTAGCCATTACCTTTGTAGAATATCTGAAAAGGCAAACCAATAATAGGTTTTTATGTTTATACGATAAAAATTTAGTAGGTATAAATTTATAAACTATTAAATTTGTGAAACTTACACAAGCTTTTTTTTAATAGTCCTCGGTCATTTCTCTGGCCGCCGTACTCTTTTTCGTGTCATTTCAAGAGTTTTCGTGCCATTTCAGGAGGATATTTCGAGGGATTCTTCATCCACGACTTACCGATTTGATAAAATAATCTTTCAATTCTTCTAATGGAACCTTTGGTGTGAAATACTAAACTTGAAGAGATTCACCACTAAACACCAAATCACTTTTTTGAACTGCTCGACGCGCGTTGAAAAAGTTGACTGAACGGGATAGGCCCTTTATCTCGGTTCATGATTTTCTTACATTCTTCTATTTCAATGATTTCATATGCATCCAAAGTCCTATTATTATTAACACTTTTCTTCTTCTTCTTCATGTTCCCTCTCCGGTCCGGAGTTTGGCAATCATGTTAGCTATTTTGATCTTGGACGCTGCCGCTCGGAACAGTTGGTTGGAGTTGAAGTTGTACCATTCTCTCAAATTACGTAACCAAGACATCCTTCTTCTACCGATGCTTCTCCTGCCCTGGATTTTTCCTTGCATAATTATTTGTATCAGTTGGTACTTATCTCCGCGCATGACGTGACCCAGATACTGTAGTTTACGTCACTTCACGTCTGCCAGCAGCTCATTTTCTTCCTTATTCACGCGATTCAGAACTTCCTTGTTTGTTACTTTCTTGGTCCAGGCGATTCTTAAGACCCTTCTGTACATCCACACTTCAAAGGATAGCAGTTTATTCTGTGTATATTTTTTTAATGTCCATGCCTCCATTCCGTAGAGGAGTACAGAGCAGACGTAGCATTTTATTAGTCTTAGTTTAAGAGTCAGCGACAAATCTTTGCTACATAAGACGCCTCTCAATCTTACGAAAGTACTTCTTGCCTGTTCTATTCTAGCAATAATTTCCGGTGTATTGTCATTGTTGTCATTTATTGTTGTGCCCAAATACCGGTATTTTTTTACTCGTTCTATTTGCTCCCCCTGAATACGCAATTCTGCATTATTGATGTTTTTCTTTGTAATGACCATGAACTTTGTCTTTTTCGTGTTCAAGCTTAATCCGAGGTCTTCGCTTGCCTTTCTTACTTTTTCCATTACTCTGTTCAGGTCCTCCATTGATTCTGTCATTACAATGCTGTCATCAGCATATCTGATGTTATTGATTGGTATTCCGTTCACTATTATGCCGGCTGTTTCATCCTCAAGTGCTTTATTCATAATGTTCTCAGAATATAAATTGAACAATGTTGGAGACATTATACATCCTTGTCTTACGCCTTTCATAATCTCAATTTCCTCTGAGTTGTAGTTGTCAATGCTTACCACTGCCTTCTGATTGTAGTATAAGTTATAGATTATTCTTATATCTCGCGTGTCTACACCTTTGTCTTTCAGCAATTTTATCATGATGTCATGTTTGACATTATCGAAAGCTTTGTTATAGTCGATAAGACATATGTATACATCTTTATTTACATCCAGGCTTCGTTGCATAAGTATATTGTATGCTACCAGGGCTTCACGCGTTCCTAGGCCCTTTCTAAAACCAAATTGCGTGTTACCTATATGTTCCTCTAACTTTGAATATAATCTGTGGTGTATGATCTTCAAAAATAATTTCAATGTGTGTCCCATGAGACTAATTGTCCTGTAATCTTCACATTTATTAGCTTTGTTTTTCTTAGGGATGGTTATGAACGTGGAGACAAGCCACTCCTTTGGGATTTTACCAGTTCTGTATATTTCATTAAACAGTCTCTGTAACACTTTCAAATGTTCGTCCTCTAGGAGCTTGAGGAGTTCTGTTGGTAGATTATCTGGTCCTGTTGCCTTGCCCGTCTTCATATTTTGTAATGCATATTTTATTTCTGCAGTTGTTATTATTGGACCACTGTCTTCTTCAGCCGGTTCCTCTGACTGTCCTGATCGTGTGTCCGCGAAAAGGGATTTCGTGTAATTCGTCCATGTTACAAGTTTATCCTTGATGTCTGTTATAATTAGACCCTTCTCATCCACTAAAAATGATCTTGTTCTTTTCCTTTGATACCCCGTTAAGTCCTTCACCTTCTTATGTAAATTGAACTGGTCGTGTTTTTTCTGTAGGATCTCTATTTCTGCGCACTTCTGAGTAAACCATATTTCTTTGGCTTTTCTGACTTTCTGGCGAAGTTGTTTCTGTATGTTTTTATAGTTAGGCTGGTGTTTGCTTTCCCTACGTGTATTCATTAAGTTTAATATCTCATTTGTAATCCAACCTTGTTCTTTTTTAGGTTTGGGTCTCTTCAAGTGTTTTTCTGTTGGTTCCATTAGTGCCGTTTTAAAGTCGTCCCAATTCTTATTGTTATCCTCCGACATATTTAAGTTGCTAAGATTGTTGTCTATCTCCAATTTTATTTTCTCTCTGATGGTTACGTCATTAAGACCGTTGAGATCAATTTGTTTTCGTCTCGACTTTTGAGCTGGTTTCTTTAGTTGTATATTCACCCTTGCCACTAGGGGGTTGTGGTTGGAATTTACGTCTGCACCTGGGTAGGTCTTTACTGACTTTACACTATTTCTGAATCTCTGATTAATCATCACATAATCTATCTGATTGCGTACTATATGATTTTCACTATCTTGCGGCGATGTCCAAGTGTATAGTCGTCTTGGTGGGAGAGTGTAGAACGTATTAGCAACCACCAGATCTTTCTCTTGGCAAAACTGAATTAGCCGATGCCCTCTGTCATTGCGTATACCCAATCCGTAGCTACCCACTACCCTCTCTACTTTCCCTCTTCCGATCTTCGCGTTGAAGTCGCCCATAAGAATTGTTACATCTTTTCTTTTAGTCAGTTTGAGTGTGTCGTCTATTTCCTCATAGAATTGTTCTATTTGATGGTCGTCTTTATCCGCTGTTGGAGCGTATACCTGTATTATGTTGATTGTTGCGTGATTTGACTTCATTTGTAGTAAGGCAATTCGTTCGGATATTGGGACAAAGTTTAATACTGATTTATCCAGATCCTTTTTCAACATAAAAGCTACTCCATTTCTGTGCCGTGTGTCTTTGCTTCCAGAATAGTATATTATATGATGGTTCCCTATGTTGGTTACTCCTTCACTTGGCCATCGTGTCTCACTAATCCCCAAAATATCCACGTCCAATCTATTCATTTCCTATGCTACATTGTAGGCTTTACCAGCCTCATACATACTGGTCACATTCCACGTACCTATTTTTAAGTTCCTTGTGTCTGTTGCTTCGCGTTTTTTACCTCTTCTCAAGATTGCCCTCCCCGGAGAACCGATTGGAGGGCTAGAAACTCCGGAATATTTAGTCTTGAAAATAGCCATTTTGATTGTACTAGGGATATCCTTGTCAGATCTTTAATGCAGTGGTTTCCCGTTGCCTCCTCATGCCTCCTCATGCCGTTGACCATTTGCTGGCTCTTCCGCCTTTAAGGTTGATTTCTCAACCTTAGGACAAGGGGGTGCCCTCTGCCTCTTGCTAGTTCCTCCGCCCTTAGCTGTTGACCAGCAAGAGGTTGAGCTGCTTATCCCGACAGCTACTCGGTCTCTACCTACGTTTGCCACCTATGTGTCCACTTTCTACCGCGTGGAGGTGTAGGTTCGGATTTTTCTATCATTGAGATTAAGACCAATTGGCATTACTTAATCTCTCAAGAGCTTTAGAAAGTATTAACACTTTTAATTAGTCTTAAATTACTAATATCTATACTGTGGTCGTGTTCGATTGCATGTTGGGCAACACAAGATTTTTCATTTCTCGCATATCTAATGTGGACAATATGTTCTTTATATATTGTCAAAATGGATCTTTTGTGTGTTCAATATACCTTCCATCACAGTCTTGACAACTAATTTCGTATATCCCCGACTTTTCATGATGCTCTTCTTTATCTTTTTGATTACCCAGAACTTCTCTTAATTTATTATATGGTTTGTACACAAGCTTAATGTCCACTTAATGTCAACTAATGTTTTCTAATGTTATGTCTAAAAATGTTTTCTAATTAATTTATCTACAATGTTAATTAGAAAACATAAGTTCAGAAAATTATTGAAAGAATCTTCGACTTTTCAAAAGGATCAGAACACAAAGAAATTCATGGTAATACCATTTGGTGCCCCATTAACAATAGGGTTAGACAAAATATTGAAAAAAGTGGACGTTAAGGTTGTGTACAAACCAAATAAACAATTAAGAGAAATTCTGGACAATCCAAAGAATATAGTAGAGCAACATGAAAAGTCGGGGATTTACGAAATTAGTTGTCAAGATCAAAGGTATATTGGGCAAACAAAAAGATCCATATTGACAAGATATAAAGAACATATTCCCCACATTAGATATGGGAGATATGAAAAATCTTGTGTTGCACAACATGCAATCGAACACGACCACAGTATAGATATTAGTAATTTAAGACTAATTAAAAGTGTTAATAATAAAGGGTTTTGGATGCATATGAAAGCATTCAAATAGAAAAATGTAAGAAAATCATGAACCGAGATAAAGGGCCTATCCCGTTCAGTCAACTTTTTCAATTATTAATGTAAGTAAGACTTAGTAAACTTCACGGTTTATAATTTTTACTCGCTTCGTTAGGTAGGGTTTTTTATATAAATAGTACATAGTTTAGTTTTAGAATTAGATTAAATCATCTCCTGATGATGCTAACATGGGTAGCGAAACGTGCGTCCAGCAGTTCAAAAAAGTGATTTGATGTTTAGTAGTAAATCTCTTCAAGTTTAAAATAATTTTTATAAAATAAACAAACTTAAATAAATTGTTGTTTTTAAATGAATAATATATTTAAAATTTAAAAATAAACTGGCAAAATAAATGGAAATCTTAAGTAAGCAGTAAGCCAAAATCAACTGGTTAACCAGAAATTAGGTTTTAGCCAGAAACATTATGATTGGTTAAGGATCGTACGTGCTGCCTTTTGATTGGCTGTTGTGGATTTGGCCGATTTTGTAACAACATGCTAAGAAATATGGTCATGTTTGTAATAACATGTGATTTTAAAACACATTTTATTTTTATTTTTATTCGCTTCTGTAACAAATTAACTCACCACTAGATTCCTTGGACAAAATAATATAAGAATATGGACTCAACTCAATTTCTGAAAAAATGGTCTTTGGTCGTATTAGCCTCTTCATATAGTACAATAAGTGTATTCAAAAAGAAGAAAAGAAAACAAACAGCCAGACAAACTAAACATTAATATCTAGGTTTCCAATCCATTCCATCGCTGCAACGTCGGCCCTCATGAAATCGTTCCAGGTGCCCTCATAAGATCGTAGGGGGCACTCTCCACTAATATGTCTAATGGATTGTTTTAGTGCACCACAGTCACAAAGTCACAACTCGGAGACTACGATCGCGGATTCTATCTAACTTGACCGACAATTTTCTGTTAAGCTCGATACCCGCAGTATCCCAGTTGTATCTCTCAAACCATTACCGCTCTTGGTGATTTTCACATACATACCTGATATTTCTTTCTTTATTCTTAATAACAAAGTATATCGCTTTTATAACTTTGATTATCTATTTTTTCTACGCTGTTTTGTTAAACTATTCTACAAATAATAAATCTTATATGCTTTTTTATATGAATATATTAATAGGTTTTTCTAATATTGGTTTTAATTTGTCTCTTAGTCTGTTTTCTAGTAATGGGTGGTCCAATGAGTTCAATTTTAACAAATTTATTCTTAAAATTTGCAAAAGTTCTTGGAAATTCATGGTCTAAACATTATATTGTCTAAATGTGCTCCATTTCTGCCCTGGCAATCCTGAAGATGATATCTAAAATTTATCATAACGTGGCGGCAAATCTTTGCAGTTATGGCTTCGATGTCTTGCCTAATATTCTTCTTTAGATTTTCTAGAGTGACTGGGCAGTTTTGGTACATTTGACTTTTAAGTACATTTTACTTTTTTTTTAACCTATATCCATATAAAAAAATTACCGGTAGTCATTCTTCTGGTAAAAGCACCTGAACGGCGGGAAAAGAGAAATGGGAGGTGTGGCAGGTGGTTTCATCCTGTTGGAACCAAGTGTTGAGAGTGTATTCTTGAAATACTTGAAGAGCAGGGTGAAAAAAGTTTGAAGCATGTCGACATAACGCAGAGAATTAAGAGTTACTGCACGCCCTTGCTAGCTTCGAAAAAAAAAACGGGCCGATTATTCCAGATGCCGACATTGCAGCCAAAATTTTGACCTTCGGGTAATGTAGGGGCCTTTCATGTTTCTTTTTAGGGTTTTCTCCGCACTAGTAACGAAATTTTGATTATTAACATGGCTATTAAGGTGGAAATGGTGGTGTGGCGGAATTGTTTTGCGGTTATATTCAGGCACACAAAACGAGCGCTCCCCTCCCGTGTAGTGCTGCATGGTGACTAAATTTCCCTGAACCGAACTATCGTTTAAGACCAACGCCATCTTTCTACGCCTCCAACCAAATTTCTTACAACTCGACCAAAAATTAAAACTCTTTGGGCAATGTGCTTTGCAATATAATTTTTCGATAGTTTGTGCAGTCTTTAGTCTCATTTTCTGTATAGTGGAATGACCCTATATTCCAGTCCCTGAGTATTTCTCTAAAATCTCTAATAACATTTAGTACATTTAGTAAATCACAAACTTTAAAAACATAACTTTAAAATTCGGCACAATGATAACTAGAAGTGATAATGCGGTAATTGTTATTTTATCTCGAAAACCAAATAATGGATTAATCTGAAAATAATGTCGTGCAAATATCTCCCTCGGCTTCATGTGGTGAAACGGATATCTAATTTTCGATTACTCGTTCACGCATGTCGCGTAGAATGTTCACATGTGGCCTGAATGTTTTATTTGACGTCAAGAATTATTCGGCCCTTATTTTTCTAAAACAGAAATTTAACATAACCCCACAAAAATAATCTGTGAAATCACATGATCTTCGTAGCCAGTTGATATTACCATTTCGTAAAATAACTGTATTGCGCGATGGGCGACTAGTCGTACCGTCTTATTGAAAGAAAACATTGTGTAAAGTAACTGCGGCATATAAGGCCCACCTAATTTAAAAACAGAATAAATCGAGTATATAAAAAAGAGAGACTAAAAAAACTAGTTTTCAGTGGTTTTTTTTTATTACTAAATACTTTAGTTTTTTAAAAACTTTTTCTTGGACCTTATTAAATTATTGTATTGTAATAAGGCTCTACAACGAAAAGACACCTTCTAAAAACTAATTATCGGAATATTTGAATACTGGCCCTTTTTTACCATCTGGGGATAATAAAGCCACCCAACATGTTCAGTTATACATTTCTTAGTTAGAAGAAAATAAACTAAAACAGTCTTCATTCTTAGTAACAAAAATAAAATAACAATCGTAATACTATCTAGAAACATTAGTTTCGTTGAGGTATGTTGTACTCTAGTGACTAAGTCTAAATAGTTTAATCACAATTAGCGCAAAAACATATATCTTTATCTTCTTTTGTTACTCCCATAAACTCTTCGTGGTACGTTCCTCCTTACATGCATGACAATACCAAGCAGCATCTACCGAAATTTTAGCCCCCTTCCCTTTGCCTTTATAAGACCCCTGTCTTTTCTTTAAATAATTAATATTCTTGTTTACTTCTTTGTGATCAGTTCTTCTTATTTTTGGTTTTTATTTTCTTTCACATTTTCCTTTTTTCTTGGTTTATTCTTTATAACAGCATAGTTAGGTGTCGGTAAAAACTTTGTTTTTCAGACTTAAATTCCTTAGTTTTACCGCATTAAAATACATAGTAAGACTATATAATCTCATGTATCATCTCAATATGATATAGTAATGATTTCGTATACTTTTTAGATTATTCTAATAGTTCAAGCAAACTTTTACAATTCTTATTCAGGTTATAAGCTTGTCTCCATTATATGTTTTCAATCATGATTTTCCTCCGGTTACAAATAAATTACTTCTCTGTGAGCGCTTGAAAACTGTTTTAAAAATCAATAAGTTATTTTCATCGTATCAAATTATTTTACAAGAAACGAAAATATGAAGTATACAAATTTGTGTTATAACGATGTCTATGATATAATAAGGTGAAAGAATATAACATTGTTGCTCTTAAATAAGTAATTTTTCATTATATTATCAGGCATATTATATTTCTATAATTATGCCAAAATCTTGAACAGATTAAAAATGACATCCTCTGCGTTGCGATTGCGATCTCATATGTTGCGATTAAAACTTAGGATAGGGGTGGTTTGATAAAATATTAGGCTGTATTATGAATTTCATTATGCAAATGTGTAAAGATAGCATCTGAACAGATACAATGACAATGTGAAAAGACAGATGTGTTTTGAGAGAGGTTTCACATTGTTCACTAATCAGAGGAATACGAACCAAGACTAGATAATCTGAAGGTAATGCTGATTCAGATTAACGGATAGTCTACAGCCGTGATTCAAGGTACATGTTAGATAATTTGCTACCATGGCTCAAAAGTAAGGTGACTATTTAAATTAAACACAAAGTATCTATTTATTTTTACTGTATAACAATCCCTTTATATTACAATTTACTCATTCATTATTTTCGGTCTTCGAAACAGTTTTTATACACGACTTCTTGAATTTTCTTCAAATATATATATATATATATATATATATATATATATATATATATATATATATATATATATATATATATATATATATATATATAGAATAATAATAAATAGTAAAAACGACAGAAACATAGCGATTGATCACAGAATACAGGCGGGACACAGAGCTTATTATAAATTCAAAAGCATTATGAAAAGCAAAAACATAAGTATAAATACAAAAATGAAGGTATATAACGCATTTATTAAACCGGTGATGAACCGGTGATGATGGTGTATGAACTGAATTTAGCATGCTTGGACCAGGAAGACTTACGAATATTCGAAAAAAAGTTTGTAAGAAGAATATATGGATTAAAAAAAATTGCGGAAGATCAATATATAGAAGGTTAATGAATTATAAAATAAAAACCATTTTGAAAGAAGAAGATATAGTGAAGACCATAAAAGTGCAAAGACTTCGCTGGTTTCACCATATAACAAAAATGGAAAACAACAAAGTAATAAAAAAAATTAAAATATGATGACCAGATATTAACAGAGGGAGAGGGAAGCCGAAAATTAGATGGGAAGACATAAGGAAATTGGAAATACAAGCACGGTGGGAAAAGAAACAGGACCGAGATACGTGGAACAAACAAAGACAAGCAATAGGATAGAATAAGTAAAGAATAGAGGAACGTGGACTAACTCACCAGAAGAAATCAGTTTCTAGAGCTCAAAAGAATTGAGCCCCTACAATTCCTAATGGAAGGTAGATGGACGATTATCAATTTTCTTGGGGTAGCAATCTGGATTTTATAATGAAACTTTTTTTTGACACAGGCCGAGCTTTCGGAAATTTATTGTCACCTTGTTCAAGGCTGCAATACAGAGTGGATTATTACAATTTGTTCACCTCTTATGGCTAATCAGTTCTAATAAATTATTAGCACTAATTATAAGTTTTTTTTATTTGTTTGTTTGGCTTAAGTTATTAAAAAACATGAGGCCAATCTCCTGTTTGTCCAATTTTATCACATTAAATTTTTAATTCAAGGTATGATGTGAAAATTATAATTTATTATTAAATTTTAAAAACACGGTTAATCGAACGAACACACGGCGTGAAATGGGATCGATATTTGCGAGGCAGACTGCATTCCAACATAAGTTTTTTTTATGGATGGGCGTGGAATTGTTGGCAGATTAATCGAGTGGTGTTAATAGATACGAATAAAGAATGCTGAGATCCTCTACGTCTTTTTGTTTGTTAAGAGACGTGTTGTCCAAGTGGATTTCAATCATTTTTCGTTCATTTATTTGAAAATTTTAAAAACTTTAAAATAAATGTATTACACTACCGTGGGCCAGTTATTGCAAAATAAATTTTAATCAAGGTTTCAAAATGGCACAACCGGCACTTTTCTTTCCACAAAAAATATTATTTCTTATTTTTTTTTGCAAAAGGACCACATTTCAAAAAACTCATACCATGATTAAAAAATACTTTTATGTACTCAAAAATGGACTTCACCGATGTAAGTGAGATGGATGGATGTGATAGATTGAGATAGATACTGAGTTCTAGATAGATAGTGAGATAGTAGTTCGACGACGAATTAGAGAGAGACAGATTGACATTCAACTTTAACAATTGGCATTTTTCTTTCCTCAAAAAATATTGCTTTTTTTGCAAAAGAACCTTATTTCAAAAAAAAACAACCCAAACGCAATATGTGTGAGTCAAATTAATAATTGGTATAAGTAATATTGTATTAAGAATAAATCAATACGAAACGAAAGGAATTATTGTAATACTTTTATTTATCACAATATTTTTCTTTAAAACTAAAGCAAATGCTGAATTTTTTTCTGAATGAATTCTGAAAGCTGAATCTCTTGCATTTATTTCTTCTGCTGTTTCAACAATTCCATGACGTAGTTAGGCTAGATTTTCATCACAAGTATATATATATATATATATATATATATATATATATATATATATATATATATATATATATAATTCCTCGTGTAACAAAAAAAATGCCGAAATATAAAAACCAATCATCGTATCTTATTAAAGGAGGCAAATTATTTGCCTCCATTAGTTATTTTGTACTTCATTTATTTATATGGTTCAAATGTGGTACAAACCCACGTTGTATGCCCATAAAAGACTATATTTTCCAGTTGTCAAAAGCTATAACCATCCATCTAATTTTAACGATCTAGCTCTTTGTGACTATTTTTATATTCAAAAAAGTTTTAATAAAAGTGGCTAGTTAGAGCAGACCCAGAGTGCCATGACCACAGACAATGCCAAACAGGGACCTAAGAGGTCTTTTGAAATTCCCTGTACTTGTTTTGAACATTGAAACTTCAATTTCTTTTTAGAAAATATCTATACATGCGTATAAAAATTATAAAACAAGAAAGTTTAGTACAGTTCGTATTTCTGAAGAAAGATTTTAATTAACCAGTATTGACCTGAATAATCCTTTTATGAGAAACTGTTTTACTTCTGTTTGAGTTTTAAATTATCAAACTTAATTGAAGGGCATTCTAAATAATATGACATTTTAAATTGAAAAAGTTTCCATTCGCTAGGATCAAAACAAATTTACTTACTTTGCAAGATTGAACTGATGATTACTTACACCTAACAAATTGGTTGGTGTTTAAAAATATGAACTTAACGAATAAACAAATTTAAAAACTTTGTCAAGTATTTATTGGTATTAAACATTGCTGCTATTGTATATGTTTATATCAAAATATATGGGTGTCGATAAAAATAGCTATTATAAAAATTCACAACTACCATGTCAATATCGACCATAAAACACAAACAATGGTTATCTCAAAAAATTCAATTAGATACAAACTCGTCATCAATGACAAAATAATAAAACAGGTGTTAAAATTTAATTACCTTTGGGCAGAAATAACAGAAATCTAACAAAGGACATCCGAACACAGGCGAATTAATCGAACCGTATTGCAGGTAATGAGATGGAGTAACAAATATATGTCAATAGACAGCAAGGTTCGGATTTACAAATCTGTCTTATATGTGTATGGCCTAGCATTCCATATGACATACATAGAAATATGTGCGGAAACGACAAAAACTAAGGGTATATTAAGAAATCAGATCATCAGATTTTCGTTTTTTCCAAAGGTTTTCCATAATTATTTCATTTTTTCTCCTTTATTTGGTTTTTTCGCCACTGTCTAAAACTCAAAAAATATCAAAAATACCTGTTCTTATTTAAAGAAAGAATCACTGGGTAAAAACAAAAAACCAAACGGAGACAAATTTCTCAGTGATTCTTTTTTGTAATAAATTTGCCTAACGAACAAAATTTTAAAGATATAAAAATGTTATCAAAAATTTTACAAACTTTTAACGTTAACGTTTCGGAGGGTAATCTCCCCCCGTTTTCAAAACTGAACTAAAAAATAAATTATATTAATTTGTAATATATAAAGTAACGAGTGAAAGTAAATATATTTTTTTGTATGTTAACGATACTTACATTGACAACAATGGATTTTCATGACAGTGACATGCTACCAAAAAATATATATAGGTAATGTTTACTGTGTGATTGTTTATTGTACTGATTGTGTATTCAAATATTTAAATGTTTTTAATTGTATTCTTTAGAATCGGGAACCATATTGAATTTAAATCTACCGAAGGCATAGCAATACAGTTATTTTTATTTAAATTAATTATAGCGGTTTCTTTTAATCTTCTGCATTTTGTTACCGATTCTTTTAATACCGTTTTGGAATTCTTCCAATTGATTTTATGACCCGATTCCTATGCGTGTTGACAAATTCTAGATTTATTAAAATCGCCCTTTCTAATAAGGTTTTTTTTTCTCTTTTAATCTAACATCTAATGGTCTAGATGTCTCACTTATATAGAATTTGCCACATTCGCAGGGAATTTTATAAACCACATTTTTGGTATTTTATTGTATATTGTTTGGTTTAGTCTTTGTTAATAGAGATCTAAGAGTATTTTTTTGTTTTAAATGTCGTTCTTATGTTGTATTTATTTTTTAGGGATTGTGAGGTTAATTGTTTGAGAGTTATTATTATAGTTATTAATAACTTGTCTGTTTTGTCTAGTATCAAAATTTTTAAGCGATTTATCTATAAAATTTTTTGGGTAATTGTTTTTTATTAAAATGTCTTTTATGTGATTTGCTTCTTTTTGTAGTGTATCACTGTCGGTACAAACACGTTTTGCTCTGTCATATAAACTTTTAATTACTCCTATTTTAATTAAAAGAGTAGGAAATAAATACAACATAAGAACGACATTTAAAACAAAAAATACTCTTAGATCTCTATTAACAAAGACTAAACCAAACAATATACAACAAAATACCAAAAATGTGGTTTATAAAATTCCCTGCGAATGTGGCAAATTCTATATAGGTGAGACATCTAGACCGTTAGATGTTAAAATAAAAGAGTTTTGGAATAATTCCAAAACGGTATTAAAAGAATCGGTAACAAAATACAGAAGATTAAAAGAAACCGCTATAATTAATTTAAATAAAAATAACTGTATTGCTATGCCTTCGGTAGATTTAAATTCAATATGGTTCCCGATTCTGAAGAATACAATTAAAAACATTTAAATATTTGAATACACAATCAGTACAATAAACAATCACACAGTAAACATACCTATATATATTTTTTGGTAGTATGTCACTGTCATGAAAATCCATTGATGTCAATGTAAGTATCGTTGACATACAAAAAAATATATTTACTTTCACTCGTTACTTTATATATTACAAATTAATATAATTTATTTTTTAGTTCAGTTTTGAAAACGGGGGGAGATTACCCTCCGAAACGTTAATGTTAAAAGTCTGTACATTTTTTTATAACATTTTTATATCTTTAAAATTTTGTTCCTTAGGCAAATTTATTACAAAAAAAGAATCACTGAGAAATTTGTCTCCGTGTGGTTTTTTGTTTTTACCAAGTGATTCTTTCTTTAAATAAGAACAGGTATTTTTTTCATATTTTTTGAGTTTTAGACAGTGGCGAAAAACCCAAATGAAGGAGAAAAAATATATGAACACGCCACAATCATTCAGACATTACTTATAATTATTTCACTCAAATATTTGAATTTAAAGACTCGTCTGATGGTGTTCTTACTCTGTTGCAGGTAACTTATTATGTCTTTTCAAAGGCAATTTGGAGTGCTACCTTTTTTGATGTTTCTTTTAGGATTTCAATGTGTTTTTGCCTCGTTAATATATCTTGAACTAAAATTGCTAGATCATCAGCAAACGCCAGACAATCTATTTTGATGTTGGTTCGCCCAAGTTGAATGGGCAATATTCAGGGCCGTTTTTTTTACACGCCACTCCTCTATCACTTTTTCTAGAACACAGTTAACTAAGAGTGGCGAGAGTCCACCCCCTTGCCTCACTCCAGTTTTAATTTCTAAGGGCTCTGATTGTCACCCATGAAATTAACTTTTGACCTTGTGTTAGTTAGTGTTCCTTTAATAATTGTCAGCGTTTTCAAATCTAGTACTTGTTCTTTCATGATTTGGAATAAAGATTCGCGGTCGATATAATCATATGCTTTTTTGAAATCCACAAATGTACAGACGAGATTTTTATTGTATAGTTTTTGATGTCTTAGGATCAACTTTAGATTCAGGACCTGTTCCGGACAAGATCTGCCCAGTCGAAAACCTGCTTGATATTTGCCAATTTTAGGTTCTAACTGCCCCCGTGCTCTGTCTGACATTGAGACATTGAGATATAATATTGTAACAAACTGGGAGAAGAGCTATCCCTCTGTAGTTGTTTACATCCATTCTATCTCCTTTCTTATGTCGTGAATGGATTAGAGCATATTTCCAATCTCCCGGAATCCGTTCGGTTCGCCAAACTTCTTGTAGAATTTTGGTTATTTCCTCGATTGTACCGGGACCAGCGGATTTCAAAAGTTCAGCAGTGATTCGTTCTTCACCAGACGCCTTGTAATTTTTAAGTCATTTGATTTGCCTAATTATTTCATCTTCATTGGGTGGTAATAAACCTAGGTTTGTTTGTTTAGGGTTTAGTGTTGGTAATCTGTTTAAGGGCTCAGGAGAGTTTAGTAGTTGTTCAATATATTGCGCAAGTTCTTTGCAATTGCCTTGGTTATTTAGACCTAATTGTCAGTTTTCCTTTCGGAAGCAAAGACTTTGAGGTTAATAGCTTGTTAATTTAGTTTTAAAAGTTTTGTAAAAATTTCGGGTGTTATTTTTTTGGAAATCTTTTTCTATTTCATTAAGTTGATTATTTTCATATTTTCTTTTAGTTTGTCTAATTAGCTTCGATGTTCCTTTTCTTACTTCCAAAAAGATGTTATAGTTTATTTATGTTTTTTGACTGTTCCACTCTTTGAATGCTTTATTTCGGATTAATACTGCTTGCTCGCAAACTTCACCCCACCATGGATGTTTTCTACGTTTTTGTAAAGGGACCAGCTTTAGGGCTGTTTTATTAAATTTTGTTTCGGTTCTTGCCAATTCTGTACTGTTCCAATGCCATTCTGTGCCAATTCTGTTCTGTGTGTGGTATTTTATCAAACTGTTCTGTTAGTGTTGGTTTTATTTTCGTAAGGTCGAACTTTGGGATTAGTAGTCTCTTTTGAATAGGATTTGGAGGTTTTAAGCTAAGTTTGATTCTAGTCAAGTAGTGATCCGTGTCTATATTAGCTCCTTTCCTAACTTGAACAATCAAAATCACTTTATAATTGGGGTACGAAATGGCAACATGGTCAATATGAAATTCACGTACGTGTTTGGGCATCTCCAGATCTTTTGTTTTGTTGTTTTCTTCTTAAAATGGGTTGACATTATTTTTGATTAAACTGCGAACATAGTTCAACCAATCTTCTGCCATTATGGTTAGTCTATGAGCGGGAAAACTGGCGACTCTTTTTCTGTACTTTCCTTTTCTCTCTAGTTGGGCGTTGAAATCGTTGAAACTTTTACATGGTTAGAAAGAATTTTAGAAATAGTCTTTTACAGAATTTTCCAGGCTTATTTACTTTTTTAGGATTAAATTTATTTTCTTCGTTAACTGGGAGGTGTGCATTGGTTAATGTATAGTTTATGTTAGCACACTTGAGGAATAGTGTCATAAGTCGATTATTTACTGGCTGGACATTAGTTATAGAACCAAGAATGATTTTTGAGAGACGCAACACCGAGATGTGGTGTATTTTTGAGTATTCTTTTGTCCGTTTTACTTTTAAAAAGTCCGTAGTTGTATATATATACAAGAAAAGTCTAAAGATTTCTTATAAATGTTGGTATTTTATTTACAATAGTATATTTTGAAAAATATTTAGATATGGTATTATTGATTGACTTGTCCGTTACTTTGTAACGGATTACGGAATGTAATAGTTCATTTTTTAAAGAGAAATAAAACAATTTTTTACTTTGTTTATCAGTTTTATTATAAAAGTGACAGATAGACAAGACAGACAAGTAAAAAAAAATATGTTTTATTCTTTTTTAATATATGGTATTTTTTATTGTTTAATAATGTACCAAATAATAAATTTTTTTTTAATAATTAAAAAGTGTTTTATAAAAATGTATCATTTTTAGTTAGACATACATAAAATTCTTGAGGAAGAAAAACATCAAACAAATTTTATTACAGATTTTGACCTTCACGTTGGTTAGTAACAGCTCTACACCCATTGTCCATAGATAAAATAATGTGATCTATATATTTTTGGGGTAAACGTGCCCATTCTCTTGTTAGAAGCTCCCTGCATCTAAAAGCATTTCAAATGTAGGCAATATGTGGGGTAATTCTTCTTTGAAGCAGGTCCCATACATGCTCGATTGGATTCAGGTCCGGAGTTTATACTGGCAATGACAATATGTCAATTTCTTTGGTGATTAAATAGTTTGTCACAATATACGAGGTATGTGGACGAGCATTGTCGTGCATGAGATGGAAGTTTTTACCAACATCACCAACAAATGGACGCACAATGAATTGAAAAATATTATCCAAATATTGCTGAGTTGTCAAAAATCAATTTAGAAAAACGAGCTCGGTTCTATTACTAATAATGATTCTACCTTCTACCATAATACTGCCGCCTTTGTAAGCAAGCGTCTCCTAGACGTGCTTCAATCTTTCCAAATCTCAGGATTTCTAATCTTGCGCCGCGATTGCCACTTGAAAGAAATGGGTACCTGAGAGGTCGTCGTCGAGAATGGAGATTGGTTTCTTGGAGATGAGTTCTTTCTGCATCTCGTCTAACAATTAAGTTATGCGTCCGATATAACTCCGTAACCAACTCGGGTGTTCGACTTGCCGCATGGCAGTTTCAAGAAGACCTACTGTCTGATTCATATCTTGTAAAGTTAAATGGTGTTCTATTATAAAACGCAATATTTGCAATGTAGAACACAATATTTGCCATGCGATTTATAAGAAAAAGAGCGGCAGAATAAATAAAATATAGAAATTTAACGGAATAAACGAATTCAAATTTTTGCATCTATCGTTTTTATTAAGTTTTATAGCTACTTCAAGTTCTCCTGAATATATATCACCAAACGAAGCCGAACGAACAACAGCACCGAACAAATAACATGATTTTTAAAATATAATGTCATTACTTGTACTTTAAGGTATAATATACCGAATTATTACTTATATATTATCATCGTCCCAGATTCTAAAGTTGTGATACTCTTACTGGACAACCCTATATAATAAAGTCCATACAGGATTAAGTTAAATATTATAAAAAAATAAGCCGTTTTATTGTGGCATAATCCATAAAAATTATACCTAAATAAATCAGGTCGATCTAAGAAATCAACAAAAAACCTAATAGCACACAAAATAATAGATCAGCAAAGCTTAAAAACGTTTGTAGCTAAATTGCGGCAGGATTGCGAGGTGGGAAGATTGGGGCAAAAACGGTTCAGCGTTGGCTCATTTTCTTTTTAGTTGATGGTCAGCAAAAACATACCTTTCTAGTAAAAATAAGTAGATTGGCTCTTGTTGCAATAATGAGGGTTAATGAGGGTTTCCCTCGATAATCACAATTTAGTTTTTTGCTGTCGTAGGAGGGATATTCAAATATTTCTCCCTTTAATCTATAATTAGTATAGTGATGTTCAGATATTATATAGACAGAACAGATTTATTAAATGTTTATAACAAATAAATTTGTATTATTTAATTTTGATATAAAATTAATGACATTAATTATGCCTTAGTCGTTATTAACTATATATCATTAAATAAATAATTGTAAATTCTACTTAACTTACAAATATTTTTACATTTCAGAAAAAATGACGTTTGTAGATCTTAAAATGTTTACTATATGGAGTTAATGAATTTATTATCTAGAATATCTCTATAAATATGAATTTTATGATGCAAATGAAAATATGCATGACCTTTTTTGCAAGTATGACCTTTTTTGTAGATAATTTAATTTCCTACAAAATTGCTTTTTCTCAAGTCCATATATACTTTAAGAGATACTTACAAAAAACTACAATTTTATGAAAAAATTAACTTAAATCGTCTTGAGGCACGTGTGATTTTTGTAAAAAAAATTCCCCGTATTATTTCATCAAAATGAAGGTTTTTTTAGGGCGTCGGAAATAAAAATTAACGTGATTCCTAAGTTGAGATAAAATTCTTTTGTAATCTATACTAATATATAAATCTACAGTGGTTTTTACGGATGTTCCGTTATAACTACTGAACCATGCATCCGATTGACTTGAAACTTGGTATTCAAATAGAAAATACATGTACTTAATGGATAGGCTAATGTTTATATGAGTGTTGGACTCCCTACACCAGTTGCGGGGGCTCTAATGATGAGAATCGCTAATTATCTGATTTTATAGCTTTTATAAACTTATTAATAAAATGAAAATTTGAAATTAATTTTTTCTTTCTTGGGCTATATTTAGACTAATTAAGAATGTCTGCAACGGAGTTCAAACTCCTAAAGGGGTTGTGAAGGCGCTAATGATCAAAAACGCTAAATTTAAAATTTCAGCTTTTATCTACTTGTTATTGATTATTATTATTATCATGTACATTAACTACTATTATTATTAATTTTAATAAATTAATTATTAATTAAACTATTAAATTAATATTTAATAGTTTAACCTAAACAAATTTTTACCAAATGTCAATTGACTGATTTAAAAAGATATTAAAAACATATATATCTATGTATATGTATATGTTTACATTTATTAATTAAAGAAGAAAAAGAAGAAAAGAAGGAAGCGTAGAATAATTAGATTAAGACGAAAAATTAGTTTCCCAGCATTAAATTAGTAAGATATTTATTTCAACTTTTTATATTGAATTTTCGGTTGTCAATCTCCAGATAGTTTTTAATTATTTCCAATTATTTGTTGTAGTCATAAATGCCTAAAAAAAGAAAAGTCCTAATTAAATTTGGTAACGTCTAAATCAAAGTATATGAAAGCTAAGCGTGCATGTGAAAGTCAAGATGAAACGGAAAATAGATTACAAAAAAAAAACAAAAAAGGAAAGAAGATTTACGACGTATGAAATTATAAATTCGTTGGAAAGTAAAAATAAATTGTGGTTTTTCGTATGATTCTACAGTTGATTATAAACAAGAATCAAAATTAAGTTCAATGACAAAAATTTGTAGTTATTGCAAAGCATTAAAGTGGATTGGTGAATGTGAAGGTTTATGCTGTTCAGCTGGCAAAATAAAACTAGAACCTTTGCGACAACTTCCAGAGCTATTAAAATCGCTACTCGATGGAACACATGTAAAATCAAATGCATTTTTAAAATCTATCAGACCTTACAGCAATGCTTTCCAAATGACATCATTCGGTGCAATGAAGAAGATGTCGTTTTAACTAATAAGTACATGGGGCTCATGAACGATTTGCGGCCAATCGAAACGAAGATTAGACGACGAAGATTAAATGTTAGGTTAAAATGATCGATAGACGACGGAGATTAAATGTTAGGAAGATTAAATACTATATTTGGGGGCACTAAATGTAAGCTTGATTTAAGACGGGAAGGGGAAGTTAATTTTTTTTATAAAGAAACTGTAATAATGACAATAAATAATAATGTTAATTTTAAATGCCCAGCGAAGCGGGCGGGTACAGCTAGTAGCGTATAAAACTCGATACAATAAACATTTTTTTTAAATACCATTTTTTAGCAAACTGAAATATAAAAAATATAATTAATATGATTTTTGAAAACAACATTCATTCTAGTCCTGCGCCTTGTACTTAAAGAAAAGCTTCAAAGTGGTCGCCAATCTCTTCCACGCAAAATTGAGCGCGACCTACCCAAGAGTCGGTGCATGCACGTAATAGTCACAAAGGTCTTCCCCTATTGTCTCACCAGTCTATTCTATGGGATCAATAAGTTGTTCCCTTGTATTAATTGGCGTTTAAAAAATTATGCTTTTCATGTAACCCTTTAAAAAAATAGCAAGAATTAATATCTAGTAACCTAGGGGTCCCTTCACAACCTACCCACTTATTAGAAAAAGTTATGTCTAAAAACTACCACACTTAACGCCTAAAATGGCTGGCGCTCGATCGTGTAAGAACGACGTGTTCTGCCTGACATTCAAAAGTATATTTTCTAGAAGACCGGGAAGATGATTTTGTAAAAATTCAAGATGGTTTTTGCAGGCATAAGGATTCGGCAAGATAAAACGTCCAACAAGAATACCGTTGACAATCGCCACCCACACATTGGCCGAAAATCAATGTTGAAAATGTGTTTGCATAGAAGCATGAGGATTATCAACTGACCAAAAATGAGTATTGTGGGAATTGTGAATTCCATTTTGGGTCAATACCAATACCGCGTTCCTAATCAGAACAGAACTAAACTCTGTCAGGGTGGTCTTGTGAGCTCTAAGGCTTGAACTCGTTACACATGAAATGGGTACAACCGATTTTCTCACAATGTTGTTAAAAGTTTTTTTGGCTCAGTTCTACTTGTTGAGTCTTCCTCGGCAAGATTCAAAATTTGTTCTTCCCGTTACAAATTTTCAGATACTGTCGGTCTTTTCGCGTGGCCTCCACGGTGTTCCCTCAAATCACCGGTGTCTCTGGCTTTTTGCACAACCCTAATAAATGATTTCGGCAATGAGTGAAAACGAAAAGGAAAACGTTGAACGTATAGCTGAGACGCAGCATTGGCACACTCGATAAAATTAACAACATATCAACTAATTAACTATTCTAATACACGTGGGCCGTTTTATTTTTCCAAAAAGCACTATAGAAATCCATGTTAAAACAATAAAATACAAGATAAGAAAATAAATGATGCATGATTCATAAAAACACGATTAACATTAAAGTCTATTTACTGAACAAAGACAGTCGACATAAACAATGACCAAGACGTAATTAGCACATGATATTTTAGCCAGAAACTCTGAGCGCCCCTGCTATTGGCGGGAATCGGTCAGTAAACCACCAATGAAAACCCAGATAGGCAGGTTGCCTATCGACAGAAACACAGGGTTGACGGAAGTAACTCATACCAAGCCAAGAGTATTTTTCATATATTGAATTGAATTCCATTTATTAATAATTATATTGTGTTTCCATAAAATGTCTGATACGGACACAGCTGATGAAGTTGTCGATATTAGCTATACTCCGCCCAAAAAGAGGACATTTCTTAGTGCGGTCCTGTAAGGATCACGTGCAATATGCGTGAATATGGTTGGGTTTAGTTTCTTTCTTCAATAAATAGGCTATAGTTGTCTTCTGTTCATTTTGAATTTGCGGGCGATGAAATAAATGTGTTTAAATTATTTTAAATTTATTTTTTATATTTTAATTACTTTAAAAAATATAACTAAATAATATATATTTTATCGAGTTTTATACGCTGTTAAAAAAATATTAACTTTCGAATATATATATATATATATATATATATATATATATATATATATATATATATATATATATATATATATATATATACTTTTCTTGACTTGACATTTTCAAGTATTGTGCGCTGAAGAGTCCAGCTGACGTACACGGGTTATTGTGCTCGCTTTTATAGCCGGCCGGCGACTGCGCAGATTATATCGGGGTAGTTCGAAACTATTTGCGGTGCTCGGCAACGCTGTCAGGCGTTCGTTTATTGTTTTTTCTACCTCGTCGCCACGTTGCCGCGTTTCTTCTTTTTTCAGAAGGGATTTCCATACTTTTGGAATGTTGCAAGCGTCGTTTCGAGTATTTAGCTCACCCCTTTCTTCTATTTCAAGGGCTTCTCTGATTGTTCGGACCTTGTAGTTTTCAATATTCGCTATTTCTTTGGCTCCTTCAAAATTGATTTTATGTCCTGTTTGTAGATTGTGCTGGAACAGAGCGAAAGTGGTTTGTTTGTTTTTAAGTTGTTTTTATGTTCTTGTATTCTGGTCGATATTCGTCTGTTTGTTTGTCCTACGTATGTTCTGTTGCAATCGGAATAAGATATACTATATATCCCATGATTTTCCAGTCTAACTTTGTCCTTGGGGTTTTTTAGAATGTTTGCGACAGTTTTATGCGGCTTGTAGGCTGTTCTGATCTTACGTTTCCTTAGTAGTCTGCCTATCCTATCTGTGATTCCTTTTACGTATGGCAGCAGGATCTTTAGTGTATTTGGTTCATGATCCTCTATTGTTCTTCGTGTTTGGTTTTCCTGACGACGAATGGCCTTCCTGATATAACTTTCTTAATATCCATTTTGTCTAAGGGCTGTGGAAATTTTTGGTAATTATTCGCTTTGTGTATCTGGTAGTGTCAGTCACAAAGATCTGGAAATCAAGGTGTTCGCTACTGCTTGAATTTGAGAAGGATGATGATGGGATTTAGCGTTGAGGTATCGATCGGTGTGCGGTGTACACTGTGTATTCGAGAGTTCCAGAAAGTTCCAAAAAACATTTTCAAATTGAAATGTGAATTGAATGATTTTTTATCTGTTAATGAATTTTCAAACTAATCAAACTTATAAACTTATCAAACGTAGCTTAAACCTCGAAAACTAATTCAAAAGAGACTTCTAATACCAAAGTTCGACCCTACGAAAATAAAACCAACTCTAACAGAAGAGCTTGATAAACAACCAGCACATAACTGGCAAGAATTGAAACAAAAAATTATTAAAACAGCCTTAATCTTGGTCTCGTTACAAAAACGTGGAAAACATCCATGGTAGGATGAACTTTGCGAGCAAGCAGTATTAAGCCGAAGTAAAGCATTCAAAGATTGAAACAGTCAAAAAACAGCAATAAATTATAACATCTTTTTGGAAGTAAGAAAGGAAACATCTAATCTAATTAGACAAACTAAAAGAAAATATCAAAACAATCAACTTAATGAAATAGAAAAAGATTTCCAAAAAAATAACACCCGAAACTTTTACAAAACATTTTAAACTAAATTAACAGGCTATCAACCCCAGTCTTTGCTTCCAAAAGGAAAACGGACAATTAGCTCTAAATAACCAAGACAATTGCAAAGAACTTGCGAAATATTTTGAACAACTACTAAACTGTCCTGAGCCCGTAAACAAATTACCAACACTAAACCCTAAAACAAACAAACCCAGATTCATTACCACCGAATGAAGATGAAATAATTAGGCAAATCAAGCGGCTTAAAAATAACAAAGCTTCTGGTGAAGATGGAATCACTGCTGAACTTTTGAATCCGCTGGTCCAGGTACAATCAAGGAAATAACCAAAATTCTACAAGAAGTTTGGCGAACCGAACGGATTCCGGAAGATTGGAAAGATGCTCTACTCAATCCACTACACAAGAAAGGAGATAGAACGGATGTAAACAACTACAGAGGGATATCTCTTCTCCCAGTTTGATCCAAGATTATATCTCAATGTCTACTAAACAGAGCACAGGGACAGTTAGTGCCTAAAATTGATGAATATCAAGCTGGTTTTCGACCGGGCAGATCCTGCCCTGAACATATCCGGAATCTAAAGTTGACCCTAAGACATCAAAAACTGTACAATAAAAATCTCGTCTGTACAAATGTGGATTTCAAAAAAGCATATGATTCTATTGACCGCGAATCTTTATTTCAAATCTTGAAAGAACAAGGACTAGATCTGAAAACGCTGGCAATTATTAAAGCAACATTAACTAACACAAGGTCAAAAGTTAAATTCATGGGTGACAAACAAATAAATAGCACAACATACCGACTTCGAGAAAACCAAGAAATCAAACAATACAATGATATACATAGCGATATGAGAAAAAGAAGACTTAAGTTTTACGGACACATAAAACGGATGAATCCGAGTAGACTAACTAGACAAATGGTCGAATTTTATGAAAATAGGAGCAGAGCTAAAGTAGAAATAATTAAATGGATTGCTGCAATTAAAGAGGACCTAAGATCAGCAAATATTACACAAAGTGAAATTCAGGATAGAGGCTGTTTCAGATACAAGGTTAACGTTGGAAGGTTGGCCAGAGAGAAAAATGTAGGAAGACTGGAACAACTTGGTCTGACGAAAGGAAGAAAGCTCATAGCGAAAAAATGAAATTAATATGGACGCAAAGGAAGGTTATTAACAACAAACGCCTCTAATTGTACTTCGCGTGGTCCACCAGGGCCCATACGTGAATAATAATAACATTTTCAAATTGAAATGTGAATTGAATGTTTTTTTAACTGTTGATGAAATTTGATTTGATAAAACGTTTCAATTTAAATAACCCACGATTGTTACGAACTTTCGAAAAATTTATTATGTCGAGTAACATTTTTCGATAAAATTGATAGTTTCGTCGAAGAATTGAAAAAAAATAAAAATTTGTTATACCTCGAAAATCTATAAGAGAATTTCAATTTCTTACAAAGATATGTGATAGTTTTTCCACAGTAATGTTCCGCTGAAGAGGTATAAATTTCCAAAATTAAGAAAAGTCCTTTGTTACTTACGATGCGACACCTCTTAATATTAATATTAAGAGCTCTAACTCTCACAGTATTTTTTTCGTCATTTCTAACAATATTCTCGATACATATAAAAAAAAATCGATTTTTTTTAAACAGTCTAATATATATACTGGGTGGAGCAAGTGTTACCATATTGTTTTGGCGGCATTTGTGATAATTGTGACAATTTTGGTTTGGTTATTGAGTAGTGCAGACGTGCAAGTTATGGATAAGTGCAAGTTAATTATGAATATATACACACTAAAAAAATTCAGTGAAATTTTTGAAATTTACACTAAAAATATAATTCAGTTATATAACATTTATATCGAGTTAACATAATTAAACATTTTAATAATTAGTCTTATTGGTCTTTCTTAACATTTTTATTTAAACTAATAATTTAGTCTAATAAATTGGCATCATCGATCAGTCTGAAGAATTAATTACTTTTGGTCAACAAGGTAGCCTAAAAATCTAATTCTATTACAAATTCGTGACAAATGAAATCTTCGATATCTTTAGATAGCCCTACACATATATCATGAACATATCTACGGCATAAACGACATAGACACATAGATATAATGTCTTCTGATTAGCAAACGAAGACGTACTAACTTCGCTCAACAACAACTGATCGTTCATGTCAGGATTTTTTCAAAATCATTATCAATGGAACTAATAGCCCAAGAAATATCTTCGTCTTCACACTCCGTTTCACCGTCATCGTTCTTATTTTGACCTTTTTTCTTTTTCCAGATTTTTTTAACATAGGTACTCGTTTTTTTTGTTTTGGACCTTCTTTTGTTTTAATTTTCTTATTTTTTTTAGTTTTTCCTGGAGTCTTCTTAGTTTTTTTGTTAGTATAATTTTTATTTTTTGATTCACTGCCAATTTTCTCAAAACATATTTTCATAATAATATTCATCTTTTGTTTTCTTATCACATCATTCCATAATATTTAATTCAATTTCCTTAAATTTCCTTTTTGATCTTTTATTAGGGTTGGACTATCTTTCATTGAAGTTTCTGTAAAATACTCAGTGCTGCCATTTTCCTTCTCAGGTATCATTGTTAATATTTTAGTCTTGCTGGGCTGGCAATGTCGTCGAGTCATCTTTCTTGGAGGCGCTCTCGAAAATGGTCTCACAATTTCTGGAGTCACTATTTTAGCATTTGAAGATAATTGGATTAGTGAGGAAGTGAACCGGTATGGATCCCGTAAAAGCAGAAGAGCATTGTAAAACAATATCTTGTTTATTCTGAATCGGCGGGCCAGCATTCAATGACTCCAGAGAGATATTTTTGTGGCGGGACAGAAGATGCTCGTTTGCCTGTATAGGACTCTCGTAGACATATTATGACTACGTGATATGTGTTGGAGTTTTGTAATGGCTCTGAGCTAGTACAAATGAATTTGGCATCTTTAACAAGTCCTTTTTATTTCGTAGCGTTTAAGTTTCCATGAGCAGTATCTGGAATGTTCTGCAGAGACTTCGTATCCAGTTCCTAGTATCCAGAATACTAGGAAATTCCAGTTCAGGAGTCAATAACTCATTAACTACTATAGCCAGGTTTTCGTTTGATGAATATGCTAAAATAGCAGTACACAGTTCGTCGGGACGTTTTTGATACTTTTGCGAAACAAAACTGTGATCATAATCGGGAATATTCTGATTATTTTCAGATCAGATCGTGCAGAGAAACAGTCGCAATTGCAGCGTTCTGTTCTAATTGAGACGATTCCTCAAGTTCGGCCGAGAACACAAGCTGACTTTCTAAATGCATTGGTGCACTTGTTAATGCTTGTTCGTGAAGCAAAACTCTATCCGTGACAGCAAAACACAAAAAATCGTCACCTCTAAAAACTTCTGGATTAAACGGATGGATGCCAGCTTTCTGGAATCCGCTTAATATGTTACGTTGACTGAATGTTTGAGACATACTCGTCTTAACGAATCCAGGAATATTGTAAATTATAATTGTCTTGCCTGAATTGGATAACATCTAGTTGTTGATAGCTGTGTTGTATCGAAATTTAAAGGAGGAATAAACTGCAACATCAAGGGGCTGTAATTTATTACTGCACTGGCGCAGAAGAGTTGACGTGATTTCATTATTTCTGGCAAAATGAATTGCATCAATGCTTACATGATTCTCATGATTATCTAGTATTAAGAGCACGCGATTGTTCTCAGAGGCATGAGGATATTTTGTAAAATGTCCAATGAATTTCACAAAATTTTTGTGGTCATCCATCCACTTGGATAAGCGCCTCCGGATGACCCTTTCGGTCCTTCAGATTCGAAATGATCTTGATACCTATCCCTGGGAAATATAAAGAAAGGAGGTATCATGTTTCCAATCGCATTGATAACGAAACAAAGTGTCATAGTTGTTCCTCTATCTGCAGGTGTGACTTGTCCGGGCTGACTTTAAACTGGTTTTTGCACATTTTTATACAGTCGTGCAATCGGCTTGGTCACAATTTATGTGGCAGCTCAAAATTATATTTTTCGCGCACCAATGAATTTGTAAAAAAAATCTTCACATTTTTTTATTAAAATTGTTGGCACGTGATAAGCTGGATGTTCTTATTTGTGGATTTCTAAAAAGAAATCTGCAAAACTATTTTTTTCTGGTGGAATTGTTCGTCGTCGGGTTTTCAGGAAACTCCTTTGAATTCAATTTTGCAAATTCAAATGCCAATTTCATTGCTTGTTTTCTGGTACATGAAATATTTAACAAGTAGGTTTTCGTCAGACATTATAAATATCTGCGTTTCTTTGTATTGACCGTTTTTTTCCTCAAATTTATGTAATTTATGTTCATTCAATTTATAACGTCTTAGTGTACTTCCGTCGGTTTTATACTTGATAGATATATTTCCAATAGAAGCGGCCTTCTTCACTTCATCTATGGCATTTTCTAATTATCTTTTGGTATATTCTTCCTATATTTTCTTTCCTATATTCTTACCTATATTTTCTGAGGGCTTATACTGGAATGGCATTGTTTTCTGGAAATAAAAGAAAAGGTGAAATAATTCAAAAACATATTAAACTACCGCTTATACCACAGATGGAGACATGAACCACTGAACATATATTCCGCACGCTCCATGGTGCAAGTCTCCCGCGCCCACTACTTTGACATTTAACTTTTGTCACCGAAAAAACCTTCAATCATAGAGAAAAAGACTTAGAGCACGTCAAACTACAATTACCCCACCACGCATTAATAGAAACATACAATACGTACCTCACAAACTCGGTCGTAATCTCAAAACTACAAAAATTATAAAAAAACACTCCGCAGCGACAAAAACTCATTTCTCATCCTGTTATCCGAACAAACCAGCCATCGTACAAAATGGCGGCATACTATGGTCTCTCGCGCGCGACCAATGACCGTATTGACGTTTCATTAACAGGAAATTTAAATTGAATTTTGAAAGATGGTTCAACTCTCCACCTGAGTAAGTCTCCCGGGCTCCCCCTACAGTAATATCATCATCAACCATTTCCATCAAATCGACAATTTTTATAAAAAAAAATAATAATGATGAGGAAGGTCATTTTCATTTAAGTGGTCAAGTGAATAAAGAAAATAGCTACTTCTGGACAAGAAAATCACCACCACATTCATTACATTTAGACCCAGATTTTATTAGATCCAATTAAATTTGCAGTATGGCGATTGCGCCATACTCATTGGATCATCCTTTTGAAGACAATACTGGAAACGAAATTACATTAAACGGTAAACGCTATAGACATATGGTTTAAAACTTTTTGATGCCTCACTTGAAATAACAAGGACTGGAGAACAAGTAGTTTCGGCAAGATGGTGCCACACCACACCTCATGAGAAATGAGAGACAACCAACATGTAAAAATACATTTTCATTAGGCATTTAATTTCTCGGAGTGGAGATTTATTGTGGCCGCCTACATCTCGTGATTTAACGGCTGCGCATTATTTTTATAGGGATTTTTGCAGAAAAATATTTACATTACCAAACCATATAACATTATTTACAATACCAAACCATATAACAACTCAAAGACCACACCCGTGATGAGATACCTGGATTAACACTACATATGTTAACGAGAGTTATGGAAAATGTGTTAAAAGGACACAAAATTACATTGCTGCTGATGATTTACATTTAATTTACATTAATAATTTAATTTAAAACAAACAAAAAATGTTTTAAAAGGTTATAAATAATTAAAATGATAGCGTGACACCACCCCACCCATTACAACCGTTAAAACATCAATAAACATTTCAAAAGAGTATTTTAGCTTTTGTTGTTGCATCCACATTGTCGGCCCCAGTTCCAAGAATGTCTTTAAAAAGTATCTCACTCACTGAGATTGTAAATTTCCAGAACACAAAATACTGAATGATCAACAAGTAAATTACCTGTTCAAGCCGAAAAGTGATAAGCGGTAATGGTCTTGTGCGAGGGCGAATGGTTGTATAGCAGCGTCGAATTTCTTTAAGGGCGATATTCCGACCGAGCGCGTTAAGTTCAGTGTCAAAGACATTCAAATATACCCTATTAGATTGCTGGTTGACATTCCGAGTATTTTGGTTGAATTCCTTTTTAAAGGTCTGTTGTGAATTTACACGAATAGAATTCCGAACGATCAATATAAAATATCGTTTCAAATATTGAATTATACCCGCTTTAATAAGATGGTACACTAAGTAAATGTTAAATTTATTTTTTCTGACGACTTATATAGCCAATATATTTTATTATTGAGTACAATGTTCTCTTTTAAAAAATACTATATATAAATAGATAAATTATCAAGCTCTTAATAAATATATACAACAAAAGACTCAAAGCTTTAAAAAGCTTTAAGTTTCAGGAAAATGCTAGTAGTATCTTGGTAAATAAAGTCACAAGTGAAGAGGTTCTACGTAGAATATCTACCAGAAAAGAACCAATAACAATCATAGAGACACGCTAATTGGAATACTCCGGTCACATAATGAGAGGCCAACGTAGGGACTGTTGAGTGTCGTTATTCTTAGAAAAATAGAGGGATGAAGAAGCGTGGGAAGGCGAAGAATATCGTAACTGCGAAATTTGAGATAATAGTTCAACTGTACATTGAACCAGCTATTTAGACCAGGTGTAAACAAAATGAACATAGTTATGATAGGTCTTTTGAAGAGGGCACGATAAGAATAAGGCGAAGTACATAGATCTAGGACTTAGTGTTGATTTCAACAATAATAATCATATATATAGAGGGCGATTATTTTTTTGCGTCCGAGCTTTAAATTCAAATATAACAAAAACCAAATTAGAGAACTGGATCATATTTATATTATGTAAAGTAATATTCAATGGCATTAATGTCTGAAAAAAATTTCTGACAAATGTCCACCGCGGTTACTTCTGATAAAGCGCATTCTCCCAATCTGAATTCCGGCCCCTTTTTCAAGCAATTGAGGACTAATGTCCGCAATTGTCCGAGTTATGTTGCACACATCTCCACAAGATCAATTCAAATTCGGAATTAAACAATCACTAATCCTCGCTCTGTAACAATCCCCTGTAATGAATATTGCGGTATCACCCTCCATTGAAATTCTTTGCTCAAGATATATGTAGTGGTCTGCCACCTCTAAGTCGCTTCCTAAAATAGATATTCTTTTGTTTTCAGCAAATTTGTTACACATAAATTGTTAAACATAATTTGATAAACATTCTTTTTCAGGTTTATTTTTAACCCAAATTGTTTTCCCGCCGTCTGCTGCTTTTGTAGTTCATATAGGTCTTGTGACAGGAGAATGATATAATCTGCAAATTTAAGGTGGCTTAAGTATGCACCATTTATTTTTATTCCATCCTGTTTCCAATCCAGATTAAGGCTTAACCTCTAAGCTGAGAAAAGAACAGGCAATATTGAGTCACCCTGCCGTGCACCACGTTCTATATTGATTTTAACTTCAGGATCATCAATGTGAACTGTCGCTATAGCTTCATCACACTTGGATCTCAGTAGGTTTACATAGGCTTCTGCCTATCCTCCAGCCATCCATTTTGGGTTGCTTTAATATTGAGTCAAATGCCTTTTCATAGCCAATAAAATCGAAGCACAGTGGCATGGTGTATTCATTGTGCCTTTCTATGGCCTGTTGGACAACCTGCATATGATCCATTGTACAGAATCCACTATCTACTTCTGAATCTTGCTTGCTCCCTTGGTTGTGCGTCATTCAATGTTCATAATATTCTTTTAGATAGATTCACCAAGATAATATCTAATATATATATAGGGCGTTCCACGCCAAATCGGACGGTTTGAAAAAATTTAATTTTTGATTTCCTTAATCAGGAAAGTCAACTTTCAGATTTTTTGGATAACACTGGGGAACAATTTGAAAAATAATTTCTGTTGAGTTCGATATTTAAGCTGTTTTATACGTAAATTGACATGCTAATTCCAAAACTTTATTTAGTTTTTTTTCTATCACGTCAAGTTTTTTCTCTACAGTTGTTGCGCATTCGACTAAGCTTGGCGAATCACAGAAGTCACTACTGCTCTCGTACCGGCGAACCTTCTTCGACCTAGGAGTGGGGGCGTGAGTGACGTTGAGTCATCCAAAACTAGTTCGATAGTTACGCATGAGATGCTAAAGTACGCGAGTCTGTGTCGCTCTGATATAGTGAAGTCAATGTATACATACAGAACTACAGATTTTCGTTATGTCTGCCTCTGGTAGATCTCGTCGTAAGTGCTTAAACAGCTCTGATTCATTTCGTTATATATGTGGCAGTTTTACCATCCCCATTCAACGAACTAATATTAGTACATTTGTCAGGCTATTTTGCTTATTTTAAAGTGAAAATAGGTGACCAAGGGGCTCCTCATAAAGTGTGTAGAGACTTTACGAATGAGACGAAGAGAATTTGGAATTTGGAATTTGGAATACCAATGGTTTGGCGAAAGCCCAAAGATCACTTAAGTGATTGCTACTTTTGTATAGTGAAAACATTAGGATTCAACAAGAAAAACAAACATAAAATTGAGTACCTTAGTTTACCGTCAGCTATACGCCCTATGCTTCATTCAGCTGAAATTCCAGTGCCAGTTTTTCAAGAATTACCTTCTTTATAAATACAAGAATGTGAATCAAGTGAAAATCGAAGTGACTCCACCGACGAAGAATTCAAAGTTTCCAATGATTCTGTTTGTAAAGGATTCAATCAACATAAATTAAACGATTTACCCCGAGATTTGGAACTATCCAAAAAAACATCGGAATTATTAGCATCAAGACTGCACGAAAAAAATTTGCTTGACAAAGGGGCTAAACTCACTTACTATCAATCCAGAGAAAGTAAATTTAGGCAGTACTTTAGAAATAATGACGAATTTGTATATTATCAGAACGTAGAAGGTTTAATGAAAGAATTGGCCATTTCTAACTATAACGCAACTGAATGGCGATTGTTTATAGATAGCTCAAAGCGTAGCTTGAAGTGTGTTCTCCTACATAATGGAAATGTATACGGTTCAGTCCCAATAGGTCATTCAGTTTATTGGCGTGAAGAATATAGCGACATAAAGAAAGTCATTGACTTGTTGCAATATAACATGCACCAATGGATCATCTATGTTGATCTTAAAACGGTCTTTTTCCTTCTTGGCCAGCAACGCGGGTATACCAAGTATCCCTGTTTTTTGTGCATGTAGGACAACATAGCTCGTAAGAAGCATTGGGTGCAATCGAACTGGCTGCCAAGATCTGACCTAAGACCTGGTGATCCAAACATTTTAAATCAGCCACTTGTCGACAGAAAAAACTAGGTCTCATAAAGCAATTTGTTAAAGCTTTGTCAATTGAAAGAGACTGCTTTAAGTATATCATTTCGACATTCCCTAACCTGTCATATGAAAAGATAAAGGCTTTTGTGTTTGATGGTCCACAGATTCGGCAACTCGTTAAAGATGAAAATTTCACTGAAACAATGACCGAACTTGAAAGGAATGCTTGGTTGGCTTTTAAAATTATTGTTAAAGACTTTCTTGGAAATACACGAGCCCTGAATTACATCGAAATTGTTCAACAACTCTTGGAGAGCTTTAAAAAGCTTGGTTGCAACATGAGCATCAAACTGCATTTCTTACATAGTCATCTTGCTAGCTTCCCAAAAAATCTTGGTGCTGTTAGTGATGAACAGGGCGAGCGATTCCACTAACATCTAAAGGTTATGGAAGCGCGGTATCAAGTTAGATGGCATGTCAGTATGATGACTGACTACTGTTGGAGCATCAAGCGAGAATGTCCACAAACTGAACACTCCAGGAAAAGCTATAAACAGAAATTTTTACCATAACATCTTTTATTTATTTTTTGCATAAACACAATTTAACTTTTAATAACATGTTAACCTCTGTATGAATAAAATATTCTAATCTATTTGGTTAGATCTCACCTTATTTCTTTTCGTATGTACACTTTTAAGGTAAAATGAGGGGTATGCTGTAGCCTAAGGACTTGACGTGATAGAGAAAAACTGTGAATATTTTTGAATTCAGAGATAAAAAATTAGTCAAAAACAAGTCACAGATCCAAGTCAACAAAATTGCTGTTCCCCAGTGTAATCCGTTCAAAAGATTTCAATTTTTGAAAAATGAGCCAAGTTAAACTGTTTTTTTTAATTTTCCTTTTTCTATCTTCTATCTATAACAACACAAATTGGTTTTAATTATGATCTACAGAGAAACAAATGTTCAAGTTTTCAAAAATTAAAAGAAAATAGTAATTATGTATATCCCACGAGCAAATTAGGCTTAAATATTGTTTAATGGACAGGAAAGATAAAAAAAAATCGAAAGAATCAAAGTATACACTTAGTTTCAAAAAAAGTATTTAAAAGTTCAAGCTCAAAAATCGAGGGTAAAGACACTTTGAATAATTTTGTTGTATTTTTTTCAAAAAAGTGCATTTTTTGAAAGTGCAAAAAAGTTATGGACAAAAGACCAAACATTTTTTCAAAAAATGAGGGCGATTTTTTCAAAAATTGAGATCTTTTGACAGATTATCCAAAAAATCTGAAAATTGACTGAAAGGATTTTTGACAGGGTACAAAAAATATCCAAAAATTTAGGAAATCAAGAGCGTGGGAAGACGAAGAATGTCATGGCTGCGAAATTTAAATTTAAGAGAATTGTTCAACTGTACATCGAAGAGCGCATCATATAGCAGCTGTAAACAAAATGAACATAGCCATGATAGTTCGTTTAGTCGACACGATAAAAACGAAGTCGACACGATAAAAACAAGACGAAGTATATAGATCTAGGACTAAGTTAGTGTTGATTACAACATTAATAATCATACATATATAAGGTGATTTTTTTAGTGCGTCCTAGTTTTAAATTCAAATACGGCAAAATAAAATTAGATGCCTGGAAAATATTTATTTTATGTAAGAATTTCAGACAAATATCCGGCGCGGCTACTTCTGACAAAGCGCATTCTGTCAATCCAATTTCCGGCCCCTTTTTCAAGCAATTGATGCCCGCAATTGTGCGAATTATGTTGACTTCGAAGGCATCAATAATTCCTGGTTTAGGCATATACCAAAGAGTTGACATAACTTTAAAGAAAGTAATCTAAAGATGTTAAACAACATTACCTTGGTCAGTTCCTTCAAAAAATCGATTGTTACATTGGCTGTATAACATGTGGAGCCGTCCTCATCACCACTGTCAACACCATCGGCGATATTTTCTTTAGAACGCACAGTTTTTGTTTTAATATCGAGCAGTGTAAAATGCGTTCGTTTGGAAGATAATGTGCACCATAAATAACTTTATAAGTTTGGTGCACATAACAGTAATTTTGATAATAAATTTCGACAATTTGCAAGCTTTCCTCTAATGTTAAAAGTTCCATGATGATTTGCGAGATATTTGATTTGCCACGATGACATTTTCCATGATGATTTGACAGCGATCTCTATCGGAAGTTCGGACACACTAAAAAATCACCGTTTAATACTATCTACACCACTGTTGAAAATAAAGCAATTAATAATTCAACACAAGATGATAATTCATTGGACACATACAATAATACTTTAATAAAATTTACCTGCTGCTAACAAATTGTAAAATTGTAACTAATTGGTTTTTATGAATCTATTTATACACTTTTGAAAAAATAATTTATTTTATTATTAATATTTAATTTTATATATTTTTACATATTATTTAAATTTATACTATGCAATCAAATTGCATAGTAAAAAAACTTCAGAAAAGTATCTCGAGTTTATTACAGTTTACGTAAGAAATATTTGGTGTAACAAATCGATTTTTGGATCAAAAATTCAATTTCATTAAGAAACTATCTGACTAATTACTCTACCCACGTAAATAATGATATTAAGTCTATAGAGAATAAAGGAGGAGGAGGTTATAAAAAGTATTAATATAAGGATTTACGATTTTTTTATCTGCTTTATTTACATTTAATAAAGTGACATGAGAATAACACCCCAGTGAACGTTTTTCAAGTTTTATGGAAATCACCTGCCTCGAATGTAATATAATAAAAAGAAGAGTAAACAAAGAAAAAGATGCAGGTAAAAATGTATGCAGAGTTTGAAATTTTATAAAGAGTATAATATATATATATATATATATATATATATATATATATATATATATATATATATATATATATATATATATATATTTCAGTATACCTCGTTTAAGGTACTGCACGGGTCACGGGTGGTGGATTGTGAAAATTCCATTAGATATTAATGGACAGCTGCGAATACCTCAAAACAAGCGGCCCCAAACCGAGGCAAAAAAAACTAAATCCACTTTGCGTCTGACTTGTATCAAGCGGTTGAGTGGTCAACGTTTGTTCACCAGTGGTGCGGCTGATATTTAAATTCTGGAACTAACCCCTCCAGTCTTAATCTCTGAACCGTCATGGTTCAAACCTTTAATTCAAAGTACAAGATGAAGCGTTCTAGTAATTACAAAATTACCCCAGAAGGTAGACAATCCTCTGCCAGCTTTGCTGTTACAACCGGACTTTCGGATTCTGGGGCGCCCGGGCTTAAACGCAAAATCTTTCAGAGGGAGTCGGAGACATCTGGCCAACGTTTGAAACCGAAAACAAAAACTTTCTTTCGAACGGTAAATATCAATTCTCTCCTGCGTCCAGGAAAACTACACAAATTGGGGCGAACATTGAATCAGCAAAAATTCAAATTTTAGCTTTGCAAGAAACCAGATTGACAGATGATAACACCTTGGAATTCAGCAACTACAGATGTTTTAAAAGTAAAACGGACAAAAGAATACTCAAAAATACACCACATCTCGGTGTTGCTTTCGCTGTCTCAAGAAACATCCTTGGTTCTATAACTAATGTCCAGCCACTATCCTTCAAAACTATACCTTAATCAATGCACACCTCCCAGTCAACGAAGAAAATAAATCTAATCCGGAAAATGTAAATAAGTCCTGGGAATTTCTGGAAAAGACAATTTTTACCTTACACTTCTGTTCATTTAACAATAACAATTTCTGTTCAATAACATAAAAAAATAATATCACCAGAAAATCATTTATTATTAGCTTTAAAAATTGGCGTACAGCCTAAAAACCCACTTTTCCGCATGGTGGCGCATTTGATTATTTTTATACATCCTCAGTGAAATTGCTTATTCTTATGCATGTTTATAACCTGTGTCACATTATTTATTATTGAAATTTTTGCTTAGTCAGTTGTGTACCTTTTATTTGAGTGCATTTTCATAAATATTTAATTATGTAATCTCAACATCGGTTTGATCTGTGTTGTAACCCATTAAAGTTAGAAAAATATCGATCAAAAAAGAGTTTAAAACGACCTTTTAATATAATTACAAGAGTAATGGAATTTTATTTCGTAAGATGTTCTAATTCTGCAGCATTAACTTATCATTTGACAGCACCTTTAATGCAATATAGTGATTGCGTTAAAATAATACTATGTCAAATTCCATCATCCGATTGTTATTTTGAAAAATGTTAGAAGTGCCTAGGAATCGATATTCTTAAAGATTTATTTGACGCTTTATTTGATGAAAATGCTGTAGATGATATCACATACAAAATATTGGACTTCAAATACTCGTTATAATGAGCCTTGTGATACATATTAAGAGCTTATCACAATTTGTTGACATCTTTTGTGATCATATTGTAAATCTTTTGCCTCGTGATTTCATTGCTAAAGAATAATCTGGCTTTATGAAATTTTCAAAAGAATTGTTGCAAGATAATGAGTTCTTGGCAATTTATAACTTTGCTGAAAACTAAGCATATGTAATTGAGAATGCAGCTTCGGGATCAATAATCAAGCAACGATTTGTCCAAGTGTAAGTTATTTCAAGAAGAACATTGAACTTACTCATCGGAGTTTAGTCATTATTTCTGACGGCAATAATCATGATCCAATCGCTGTGCATGTATATCTTAATATTATTACCAATTTCATAAAAGAATTCATTTCCAATGCGGCAAAATTTTTTTACTTTTCTGAAGATGCTCCGCATACCATATAACATATATTATCACGAAGAAAGTTTCAAGATTGATGCTAAATGGCATTGTTTGCAACAGCCCATGGCAAAGTACGTGATGGCATTAGAGAAACGGTAAACAGAATTGCAGCGAGAGCAAGCCTTCAACGAACAATTAATTAATAAATAACAAGAGCTCAAGAATTATATAAATGGGCATTCGAACTGAATAGTCTACCAAATATATTGCTGTGAAATTTTCACCGGAACAACATTATTTGGATGCTAGAGAAAAAATAGATTAACGCTACCCTACCGCAAAATCAATCACGGAGACACAAAAATTGCACTGAATCATTCCAATTGGCAATGGAGCCATACTGGTTAAAGAATATTCTCATTCGAATGATAGTCGAGTATGTACAATTTTCGAAAAAACGCGCAATTAAATAAAAAACGTTTATTAATATTATATTTAAATAAACTAAAAGACCCAATATTTACCTCAAATACTTATTATTGACGGAAAAGTTAATATTTAACTACAAAAATTGGTACTAATTATGATCCACAGAGAAAAAAAAAATCAAATTTTCAAAAATTAAAGCAAATAGTAATTTTGAATATCCACACGATCAAATTTGGCTTAAATATTGTTAAATCGACAAAAGTGTAAGGTAAAAAAAAATCGAAAAAATCAAAGTATACACTCAGTTTCATATATATATATATATATATATATATATATATATATATATATATATATATATATATATATATATATATATATATATATATATATATATATGGCATGTGGTGCCTACAGTGCACCAGAAACATAGAACGGTCAACTCTGAATGGCAGACAACCATTTGCTTGTCAGAGGTCTTTGAAGCAATAAGACACAACAACTACTGACGCAGAATCATTCTTTACCATAACCACGCGAGCTCTCATACATCAGACCGAACAACTCAATATTTGACAGGTTAAAACTTCGAATTGATGTCCTGATGTGGCATCCAATGATTTCTTTTTGTTCCCGTCCGTGAAGGATAACCCATGTGGTTAACTATTTTCGACCCAGAAGAAGCGGTTGATGCGTTCTAAATACATGTTTTGAAGATACCTTAACCGGAATGGGAATAGTGCTACAAAAATTGGTTCAAATGTATGTAAGAGTGTATCGATCATCCCGGAGAATATTTTGAAAAGCAATAAAACCAATTTTAATGATAAATATTTGTTTTTATTTATTATTCCGGGTACATAACTTGGAGCCCTTGTATCTTAAAATAAACATTTTATTGTCCACTTTAATATTTCAGACCTTTCTCAGCTTCAATAGCTGTAGTTACAGAATTTGATATTCATGTTATTCAATAGTATAAAATTAATATGGAGGCTAATCGCCGAAAAATATATTTATATATGAGTTTTTCCAATGTCCACCTAATTATTTGTTTGTAGTATGTGTAGCTCTACCTTTTTTGTAATAGTGGATAAATCCAATTATTCTTTCTTCGTGTTTGTGCAACCATTTTATAAATTATTTTGTAAAATTGTATAACATATCGATAATACATTTTCGAATTTTCATTTCAATTAGTTATTAATAATCTATTTTGCAAATGCATGTTTTCCTATTTAGTTATTTATACGAATATTGCTCTTGTTAACACTACATCATGCATTTCCTTGTTAATAAATCATCAACCTTCGTTATATTTACGACGAATTGCTGTTAGGAAAGGCAGTTTTATTTTCAAACTTTTTCAAAGGGTGCGGTAGAGAATCATTTAAACTCGTTACGCCTTTGTTTACTAAGAGCAATGAGTTTTAATAGAAATTTGCCATTTCGAATAGATATCCGCTCCTGTATCACTATAGTATACCGCACAAATCGAATCCAAGATTTTTGTTTCACATATTTACTTTAGAATTTACAGTACAGTTTTTTGGGACTTCTCTTCATTCTCAAAATTTAATGCTAGGATCAAATAGTAAGGTAACATTTATTTTAAAAAATCATCCCTTTACATATCGACACACAAGCCTAATTTACGGTCCACCGAAAATGCCAGCTTTAAGTTTCTTCTTGCTCAAACCAGGAAATTTCCTCAATATATAATTAAAACAGGAACCATTTTTATCAAATGCTTTGACATACTGTTTCATTAATCCCAATTGTATGTGTTGTATGTGTTGTATGTGTAAGTAAAGCAAAATTATTTTCTCTCTAGTAACTAACGCTGTATTTATGATATTTTATTTCCCAACTGTCAGGCCACTTTGTTTTAATCTAATGCTCGTTTTTAGTAGCTGGTAATGCTACAAACAGAGAACACATGGTAATTTCGTGTAGCAGCTTTGTTAACTCAATAAAAAGTTTGTCATTTTTAAATCAACGCATATATGATCATGGTACTTGAGTTTTGCCAATACAACAGATATTGTTTCATACTACTCCGTGGAATGAGCAATGGGAACCGCACTCCGCTTGAAACTCTCAATAAAAACTCTCCATTCATTTGACATAATTACAAAAAGCATCCCATTCTGAGCAAAAAAATGGAAGCAGTTCTTTTTCCGAGTACAATATAACATATAATTTTAATACCTGAAGAAAGTATATTCCTCTCTTTGAATATAGATGCTAACAGTTCTCATCTTTCTTTTGAAAGGCCGAGGTCTCTGATAAGGTCACTTAAAGCGCCTTGAATAAAAAGTAGAGGTTTTGAAGACATCGTTTCAAAATTAACACTTTCTTCGCTGGTAGAAGCTTGTCTACTTCGTATGTATTGTATCCTGTATCTGAAAGATCAGACAGGCCACGAAAGTTGAAACATAGATGTCTTCTGAATGTGTAAAAGGTCTTTTAGCAGATACCAGATCGGGATAGGTCATTTTTTTTTTCGGTTAATATCATGTATCTTGACTAAACAAAAATAACCGTCATATAGTGATCTTTTGGTTCCCTCCAAATCATAGGCACACAGAACTTCTATTGACTGATTTTACCATTCGTTTACTACACATCTTGTAAACATTGTTTGGAATCTATGGTCTATCAATGTCCTTGATTTTTAAGTTAAAGTAAGCGAAATCCGCATTTTACACAAATTCGGATATATGTTTTCGAAACTTTGTCACCGTATACTCACCACAAACTTAACAAAAAACGATCGGGTCATTTAAATATGATCGTTTTGACGATGACATCTTCGAGGTTTTCTTTACTAATATTTTTATTGAACAAGCAACAAAAATAAATGAGTTAAACGGCTACTGAGAAGAAAATATTATCAGTGTGAGTAGATTTAAAAGTGACCGTACTTTTGATAATTTAATGTCACTGAGAGTGTTGCTCGACTGCTAGAGAATTTTATTATTTATTTTGTAGAACTATGTTATTAATGTAACGGTTAGACAACTTCACGGTTCATGATTTATACACACTTCACTAGGTACGGTTATGATATAAATAGAACATAGTTTAGTTTTAGAATAGATTGAATTATCTCCTGATGATGCAAAATAAAAAACACGAAAGTTATTTGGTGTTTAGAAGAAAATAGCTTTTAGTTTAGTGCTTTCTACCAAAGGTTACAATAGAAAAATTGATTTACAATACAAAAATTTCAGTGTGATAATTCGGTGTAAAGACCTACCTTTATTATTATTATTCACGTATGGGCCCTAGTGGACCACGCGAAGTACAATTAGAGGCGTTTGTTGTTGTTAGCCTTCCTTTGTGCCCATACTAATTTCATTCTTTCGCTATGAGCTTTTTTCTTTTCGACAGACCAAGTTGTTCCAGTCTTCCTACATTTTTCTCTCCGGCCAACCTTCCAAACTTTCTGAAACAGCAGCTTGTGTCAGCTTGTGTCAGCTTGTTTCAGCTTGTGTCTGAAACAGCCTCTATCCTGAATTTCACTTTGTGAAATATTTGCTGATCTTAGGTCCTCTTTAATTGCAGCCATCCATTTAATTATTTCTACTTTAGCTTTACTCCTATTTTCATAAAATTCGACTATTTGTCTAGTTAACCTACTCGGATTCATCCGTTTTATGTGTCCGTAAAACTTAAGTCTTCTTTTTCTCATATCGCTATGTATATCTGTGTATTGTTAGATTTCTTGGTTTTCTCGAAGTCGGTATGTTGTGCTATTTATTTGTTTGGGGCCTAGGATTTTTCTTACGATTTTTCTTTCCTTCTTTTCAATGTCCTCGATGTCCCTCTTTCTATTCAAAATGAGCGTTTCTGCAGCATATAGACATTCTGGCTTAATAACTGTGTTGTAATGTCTCAGTTTTGTGTTTTTAGATAGGCATTTTTTGTTGTAGATATTTTGGGTAAGTCTCAATGCCGTTTCCATTTTTTGACATCTACCCTTATTAGCCACTTTTTCCAACCCATTTTCCATGATTATTTCACCCAAATATTTTAATTGAGAGACTCGTCTGATGTTACCATATTTTGTTTTTAGAAATGGCGTTCTTGTGTTTTGAAATGGCGTCTGTTGCAGGTCATATATTGTGTATTTTCAAAGGAAATTTGGAGTCCTACATTTTCTGCTGTTTCTTTTAGGATTTCAATCTGTTTCTGTGCCGTTAATACATCTTGAGCTAAAATTGCTAGATCATCAGCAAATGCCAGACAATCAATTTTGATGTTGGTTCTCCCCAGTTTAATGGGCTGGTCAATATTCAGTGCCGACTTTTTTTCACGCCACTCCTGTATTACTTTTTCTAGAACACAGTTAAATAAGAGTGGCGAGAGTCCATCCCCTTGTCTCACTCCAGTTTTAATTTCAAAGGGCTCTGAGATCTCACCCATGAATTTAACTTTTGACCTTGTGTTAGTTAACGTTGCTTTAATAATTGCCAGCGTTTTCAGATCTAGTCCTTGTTCTTTCAAGATTCGGAATAAAGATTCGCGGTTAATAGAATCATATGCTTTTTTGAAATCCACAAATGTACAGACGAGCTTTTTATTGTCCAGTTTTTGATGTCTTAGAATCAACTTCAGATTCAGGATCTGTTCAGGGCAGGATCTGCCCGGTCGAAAACCTGCTTGATATTCACCAATGTTCGGTTCTAACTGTCCCTGTACTCTGTCTAGTAGACATTGAGATAGAATCTTGTAACAAACTGGGAGAAGAGATATCCCTCTATAGTTGTTTACATCCGTTGTATCTCCTTTCTTATGTAGTGGATGGATTAGAGCATTTTTCCAATCTTCCGGTATCCGTTCGGTTCGCCAAACTTCTTGTAGAATTTTGGTTATTTCCTTGATTGTACCTGGACCAGCGGATTTCAAAAGTTCAGCAGTGATTCCATCTTCACCGGAAGCCTTGTCATTTTTAAGCCGCTTGATTTGCCTAATTATTTCATCTTCATTCGGTGGTAATGAATCTGGGTTTGTTTGTTTAGGTTTTAGTGTTGTTAATTTGTTTAAGGGCTCAGAACAGTTTAGTATTTGTTCAACATATTTCGCAAGTTCTTTGCAATTATCCTGGTTATTTAGAGCTAATTGTCCGTTTTCCTTTTGGAAGCAAAGACTTTGCGGTTGATAGCCTGTTAATTTAGTTTTAAATGTTTTGTAAAAGTTTCGGGTGATATTTTTTTGGATATCTTTTTGTATTTCATTAAGTTGATTATTTTCATATTTTCTTTTAGTTTGTCTAATTAGCTTCGATGTTTCTTTTCTTACTTCCAAAAAGATGTTATAATTTATTGCTGTTTTTTGACTGTTCCAATCTTTGAATGCTTTACTTCGGCTTAATACTGCTTGCTCGCAAACTTCATCCCACCACGGATATTTTCTACGTTTTTGTAAAGGGACCAACTTTAAGGCCGTTTTAATAATTTTTTGTTTCAATTCTTGCCAGTTCTGTGCTGGTTGTTTATCAAGCTCTTCTGTTAGGGCTGGTTTTATTTTCGTTGGGTCAAACTTTGGTATTAGCAGCCTCTTTTGAATAAGTTTTCGAGGTTTTAAGCTAAGTTTGATTCTAGTCAAGTAGTGATCCGTGTCTATATTAGCTTCTTTCCTGACTTGAACATTCAAAATCTCTTTATAATTGGGGTACGAAATGGCAACATGGTCAATTTGAAATTCACCCATGTACGTGTTTGGGCACCTCCAGGTCTTTTGTTTTGATATTTTCTTCTTAAAATGGGTTGACATTATTTTTAGATTAAACTGCGAACATAGTTCAACCAATCTTCTACCATTATGGTTAGTCCATTTATGAGCGGGAAAACTGCCGACTGTTTTCTTGTACTTTTTTTCTTTCCCTAGCTGGGCGTTGAAATCACCCAATAGGATTTTTACATGGTTAGAGGGAATTTTAGAGATAGTCTTTTCTAGAATTTCCCAGGACTTATTTACTTTTTCAGGATTAGATTTATTTTCTTCATTAACTGGGAGGTGTGCATTGATTAATGTATAGTTTTTGTTAGCACACTTGAGGGATAGTGTCATAAGTCGATTATTTACTGGCTGGACATTTGTTATAGAACCAAGAATGTTTCTTGAGACAGCGAAAGCAACACCGAGATGTGGTGCATTTTTGAGTATTCTTTTGTGCGTTTTACTTTTAAAAAGTCTGTAGTTGCCGAATTCCAAGGTGTTATCATCTGTCAATCTGGTTTCTTGCAAAGCTAAAATTTGGATTTTTTGCTGATTTAATGTTCGCCCCAATTCGTGTAGTTTTCCTGGACGCAGGAGAGAATTGATATTTACCGTTCCAAAGAAAGTTTTTTTTTTGGTTTCAGACGTAGGCCAGAGGTCTCCGACTCCCTCTGACAGATTTTGCGTTTAAGCCCGGATGCCCCAGAATCCGAAAGTCCGGTTGTACCAGCACAGCTGGCAGAGGATTGTCTACCTCCTGGGGTAATTTTGTAATTACTAGAACGCTTCATCTTGTACTTTGAATTAAAAGTTTGAACCATGATGGTTCAGAGGTTAAGACTGGAGGGGTTAGTTCCAGAATTTAAATATCAGCCGCACCACTGGTGAACAGACGCTGACCACTCAACCGCTTGATATAAGTCAGACGCTAAGTGGATTTTGTTTTTTTTTGCCTTGGTTCGGGGCTGCTTATTTTGAGATATTCGCAGCTGTCCATTAATATCTAATGGAACTTTCACTATCCACCACCCGTGACCCGTCCAGTACCTTAGGCGAGGTATACTGGACCTACCTTTATTATTTCAATTTACCAAGATAAGTCAGCGATTTACGCAGATAGGTACGTTGAAAATGTTATATGTTTCAATTTTGTACATTCGTTATATTTATTCACGAAAAAATCACACAATTTGTTACCTTCAGATTTACCTGAAGATGGTTTTCTAAAATAGAACGTTAATTAAATAGTAAAAAAATAATAAATTTATTAATACAATTGACCGAAAATTTCAAAAACGAAGCAAAAAACATAATAATATTAAACGGTCAGGAAAATACATGTAATAAAATGCATAATATAAAATTAATTTTTTATACAGGATGTCTCACAAAACCGTGGCGGTGTATAGTTTGTTTTTTTTATCGAACACCCTATATGTTCATCCATTTTTTGCATTCTGGTATTGATTCTAAACATATTTCGTGAAATATGTCCTATATAAACCCAATGGTTTAACCATTTTTCCGGTAAAATTTTAAACAAAATGTAAATTATAATGTATCAAATATCAATTAAACCGTTGTTTCAAGATACAATATTACGTATTTAATTTCATTACACTAATTTTATACATAATTAATAGAGATCATATTAAATGGAATCAGACTTTTACCAGCTTCTCATCTCCTTTAACATAAACTTTTTAGCTGCCTAAAACGAGCGGCTTTTTCGTATTTCTATCCCCCAGGTATTTCCAATTACGTCTCAGTGCCTATTAGAGGCAAGAAATCTCCAAAATTAATTTAAGAACTTTTGCCAAAAACATTTGCTCACTTGATCTATTTTATGAATCATTTTGTGTTTAACATTATGTTATAAACACTCTTTTTATATATTTTATAGATATAAAACTAATATTCTTTTTCTACAGCAAGTAGTAGAAGCTCAGAAATAAAGTAGTGCATAGCAAAGATAATTTCAATCTCTTCGACGGTATAAAATCTGTTAAGTGCCATACGGATCTGGTGTCTGTAATTGAAGCTGATCTCAAATAAACCGTCCAGAAATTAGTTTATAACATAGCTAAAACTAACTCACAACTCCATGGACCACAAAACAATGGTGTTTAAAACAAGAGAACAAAGTGAAAAGAGAAGAAACGTTTCACTTAAAGGCTAGAGTCAAAAGTCAGATACTTTTCCGATAGATGGCGGTGCGATAGCACCGGTGATTGCATTTCTGAACAGTAGCTTCTTTTCTGTCAATGCTCCATAAATTTTAAACCGAAGTTACATTTACTTTAATTATAACCAGCTGTTACACGCCCGGTTTACTGGACGTAAATAATGATTTTTTATGATTAAAATTATTTTTAGACTCTTAATCCCAGAGCTTTTACCTGCTATTTGACAATTGTTTTCTATAAATTTCATGAGTCACGGATGACCTTGCTAGTGCATATTGTGGATTGGAAAATTTGTCAAGATATTCTTTGTATTTTTTAAATTCATTCGACTAAATATACTCTTTAATATATTTTATATTTGTTAGAATTATATATTATATATTTTTATAAATATTTTATATTTTCTTAGTGATAATTTTATGTTTTAAGCGAAAATAATCAAAATATTTAACTGACAGGCAAATCAATAATTGGGATTATAAATATGTATTTATTGATTTGTTTTGTTTATATAAAGTGAAGTGAGTTTATTACCATGTATGATTTGTTTTTATATTTCCAACTTAAATGTTAAAAACCGGAGTATATTTATTTTTTACATGCCCACAACCCTCTTTGGAACTTGATTTTTATAAATCCTCCTGCTTAATGGACATCTGCGATGCCTGAAGAATATTCCTGGTAAATTTCACATCTGTGGGATTTAAAGTTTAAAAACGGGAGTATATTTATCTTTCACGCCCCCGCAATCCCTTACGACTTGATTTTTATGAACCCTCCTCCTTAGCGAACATCTACGATGCATGAATAGCATTCGCGCCATATTTCAAGTCTATAGGATTTAAAGTTCAAGAACGGGAGTATATTTATCTTTTACAGCCCCGTATCCCTCCTTGCAGATTATTGTAGTTGTTTTTGCTAATTGTTCTACATAAAACATCTACTCCAATAAAGAAATATGACCTGAAATGATGAGAGATTTGTCAAATTATGTTAAAAAATACGATGTTTAATTAAAAAAAAAAATTGTTTTAGTAGCTGCTGAAGAAATCTGACAACACCGGAAAGCATTTTTTGTAAATTTTTCCTATTCAATTTAAATATATATATATATATATATATATATATATATATATATATATATATATATATATATATATATATATATATATATATATGTGCGTGCGTATGTGGGTGCGTGCGTGGGTTGTGTGTGGGTGTGTGTGTGTGTGTGTGTGTGTCGGTGTCTGTGTGTATGTGTGTGGATCTGTGCGTGCGTGCGTGCGTGTGTGTGTGTGTGTGTGTGTGTGTGTGTGTGTGTGTGTGTGTGTGTGTGTGTGTGTGTGTGTGTGTGTGTGTGTGAGTGTGTGTGTGTGTGTGAGAGTGTGTATGTGTATGTGTATGTGTGTATGTGTGTTTGTGTGTTTGTGTGTTTGTGTTTGTGCGTTTGTGTGTGTTTGTGCGTGTGTGTGTGTGTGCGTGAGTGCGTGGGTGCGTGCGTACGTACGTGTGTGTTTGTGTGTGGGTGTATGTGTCTCACTTACTGCAAATAAAGGCAAAGTACAAGAAATTGGAGTGGAAAAGAGCAGTGGTTTGTTAAAAAAAAATAATTGCACAAGGGGAGGGGTTAAAAATACCTCGAGGGAAATTCTTTAGGCAAAAACCGTCCTCAGTAACAAAGTAAAAGAGGCAGTAAGAAGGGATTACCCCGAAAGAGTTTGAGAAATCTTCAAATCGACGATAAATGCTGGAAAGTCTATTAGACCAATCAACACATACGATACGTCACTAGTACGATATGCGGCGAGCATAATCGATTAGACCAAAGCCGAACTGTACAACCTGGACAAGAAAACACGCAAACTTTTAACAATGAACCACTGCCACCATTCAAAAAGTGACATCGATAGACTTTACCTGTTGAGATGGATGGGTGGGTGTGGATTACTGAAAATTCAACAAACTGTCGAAGAAGAAAAGTGCAGCCTAAATGGATACATTAATAAGAGTGCAGATAAGGCTACAGCCAGCATCAGGCAGGAATACAGCCTGAAGGTCGATGGAGCAATGACAGCATACTGGACGGCTGGACAGAGGAACAATCGATGGAAAATGTGACAAGCAGTTGATCAGGGACCGGCTGCGTAGAAGCACAATAACAAATCAAATTGTTAGTCTAATGGTCGCAGCCAAAGACCAGGTTTTCCCAACAAAGTACTTAAATGTCAAGATCCAAGGAACTCAGGATAACAGTATGTGCCGACTGTGTAGCAATAGAGACGAAACTGTGCAACACCTGATATGCGAGTGTTCGACTATTGCACATACTCGGTACAAGACTCGGATTGATAATGTTGCGCGAATACTTCACTAGTCATTTTGCCGAAAATTAGGTATTTCAACTATAGAAAAGTTCTGCCAGTACAAGTCGGAAAAAATCGCTTAAGGAAAAAATGAGGAAATTAAATCCTCTGGAATTTTTGCTTGCAAGGGAACAAGACTATGAAGCACAACACCTCAGACATAACAGTCATTGAAAAGCATAACATCTTGTTAATTGATGTGGCAATTCCAGGAGAGGGAAGAGTCCAAGAAAAGGAGAAGAAAAAATTTCACAAGCATTACAATTGAAAAACCTAGATTTCCCGGCTTTCGAAAAAGGGCTTTGGAAGTCTTCCCTATTATTATAGAGGCGCTAAGCACTATTTTACTTAAATTTATAAGCTACTTGCGCAGCCTGCAGCTCGTGGATTTTTCCATCACCAAGCTGCAAAAGACGGCTGTGATTGAAACTGCATCAACTCTACGAGGGTATCTATCAACTCCCACCTAGGGGGTTTCCACTCCCTTGAGGTCTAGTTCATGGAACAATGCAAGCATACGATGATTTTTGCGATCTTCTGTATTTGTTGTTATGTAGCGTTTGTGGAAGAGAATCGTTCGAGTGACGACCGACTATCGAGCGCCCAGAAGTTAGTTTTTGTTGCACGTTATTTCAGGATGTGTATTTTAATATCCTCCGTTTTTGTCTGATTTATCTCCGTGTATCTCTGTGCTTCAATATCCTCCATATTCATCTGATTTATCTCCATGTGACTAATCTCTGTTTTCAAAACTTAAACTGGCCATGAAAGGAACATTTTGTGACAGTGTTATACAAGTCCAAGAAGCCGCGGCGAACGTCATTGAGGTGATTCCGAAAAACGGCGTAAAAAATATATGCTAACGTTGTTTGAACATGCCCTGGAGTGTATTGATAGAGAAGGGATGTACAAGGTTCGGCCTTCAATCCCGTAATTTTGAAAGAGCTGAAAAAAAGTATTGTATTTTTTATAATTTTATTGACATCAACTTATTCTACACCAAATAGCATTTAAGAAACAAGTTAACTTTTTGAAAATAACATCAGTTAGATGGGTCCATCTCGGTTGATGCATTCTTGCAAGCGCCTCCTGCAATTCTTCATCACATCATGCAACATTTGTTGAAGAATTTCTTGCCGGATTGTTTTTTTGAGTTGTTGAAGTATACGAGGTCGGTGTTCGTACACTTTATTCTTGAGGTAGTCCCACAAGAAATAATCACAAGCTCCAATGGTCCAATGGTTCCAATGGTCGAGGTCGTCGAGGAACGTCTCCATTCCGGGAGATCACCCGGTTCGGGGACACGTTGTTGAGATTGGCCATGCTTACCTGAACGGAGTGGCTTGTGGCCCCATCTTGTTGGAATAACGTTACATCATTGACCTCATAATGTTGAAGCTGAGGAATGAAAAACCTGCGCAATATTTCAGAACACCGCATAAAATTAAAAGTTTCTGATCGTCCAAGCTCATCTTCAAAAAAAGGACCTATGATTCCTAATAAAGGAAATCGAGCACTAAATCGTGACCTTGACCAAATGAAGAGGTGTTTGATGGAGTTGATGAGGGTTGTCGCATCTCCAGTACCTAAAATTGTGCGTGTTTACATAACCGGATGGGTGAAAATGCGCCTCATCCAAAGGTTGTGGACGATATCCGAATTTTCCTCAGCCATTTCCAAGCACCTTTCACAAAAAAGGCGTAACAACATGGCTGCGACAGCATCGTTTGCATTGATGGCCTCAACCACTTGGATTTTATAGGGGTGATGGTGAAGATTAAACCTTAAAATCCGTCGGATTGATCTGTTTGAATTTCCAAGCGCAACACTTTGTCGATGTACCGATCTCCGAGGGCTTCTTCCCAAAGCTGCTCTCACACGATCAATATTCGCGGGAGTAGGCACTCTTGTCGCACTACAATCTCTCCTGTGTGTGGTGTCTCCAGTGTTCTCAGAGTTTTCAATCCATAACTTAATCGAAATAACTGATTACGATGAATACCGAAAAACATAGGAATATGATGCTGAGCGGCTGTATAAGAACCGGTTTGATAAAATGCCTTCACGGCAAACGCTCGTTGTCGTCCAGTGTTCCATGGTAACGTAAATGTTTTGAGCTAGGGAACACAACGGTGACCTTAGCGACTGGCTCCACCCACTTCCCCGGTCATGTGAACTCTTTCAAATATGCGGGATTGACGGCCGCACCCTGTATTTTAAATAAAAAGGAATGATGAATAAAATGAAATTGTTTTTTATTCATTTAATAAGTTCCATGAAGACATACTGTGTATATGAAAATCTAGGTGCAAAAGAAAACGAAATTTTGCCAATTTTAAAAACCTTTATTTATGGAGTGTTTTCAAGTTTAGGCTAAAGGAATACCTCTAATAAACTTATGCAACAGTTTATGCAACAGGTATGCATTTTCTGATTTTGAATTTGAATGAAGTTGTTTTATTTACAAAAAGACTAAGGATTCCATATCTTACTCAGTGTTACTGGAATATTTAAATCAATTAATGTAATAAAAATTTGTTAATTGAAGATTACATCTAGAAACGACTTTACAAAACGTTTTGGTAATTAAGATATAAAGCAAATTTTATCTTATATTGATAATGATAATTTCAGCATTCATATTATATTTGTGTGTAATTCAAACTCTACTCCTTTAAAAAATTTATATGTATTTTCGAGAAAAACTTTCTCGATTCAGTATATTCATTATTTGTATTTAATGATATTTAATACAGTAGTATTTAATGAAAAAATAACAAACAATATATAGCTTCATTTGGATATTAATATATCAAAAGCTTAATTGATCACTTTGAAACTTACACTAAATATAATGAATTGGCTTTACCTTACACCAATTGCGTTAACGAAATAAATATCATGATTGGTCAATTCTGTTAAGTAATCAGTTACACGCCCCTTAAACCATTATTATTGATGAAGTTAGATGATGTTAATTTGGTTCCATCTTTATAATGAAATGAACCCTTTTGAGTATTATGTTCATAATTGTGGCATGTTCATATATTTTTTTCTTTTCTTTTTTGGTTTTCCGCCACGGTCTAATACTCAATAAAATATCAGAAATATCTGTTCTTATGTTAATAAAGAATCACTGGGTTAAAACAAAAAATGTAAACGGAAACAAATTTCTCAGTGATTCTTTTTTTGTAATAAATTTGCCTAACAAACAAAATGTTTAAAAAAGACAAAAATTTGCTAAAATAAACACAAACTTTTGAACGTTAGTGTTTCGGGAGGTCTTCTCCTCCCGTTTTCAAAACGAATCTAAAAAATAAAATATATTAATTTCTACTGAAACTGAGACATTACAATACAGTTATTAAGCCAGAATGTATATATGGAGCAGAAACACTCATTTTGAATAGAAAGAGAGACATCGAGGACATTGAAAAGAAGGAAAGAAAAATCATAAGAAAAATCCTAGGCACCAAGCAAATAAATAGCACAACATACCGACTTTGAGAAAACCAATAAATCAAGCAATACACGAATATACATAGCGATATGAGAAAAAGAAGACTTAAGTTTTAAAGACACATAAAACGGATGAATCCGAGTAGGCTAACTAGACAAAGAGTCGAATTTTATGAAAATAGGAGTAGAGCTAAAGTAGAAATAATTAAATCAATTGTTGCAATTAAAGAGGACCTAAGATCAGCAAATATTATACAAAGTGAAATTCAGAATAGAGGCTGTTTCAGACACAAGGTTAACGTTTGGAAGGTTGGCCTGAGAGAAAAATGTAGGAAGACTAGAACAACTTGGTCTGACGAAAGGAAAAAAGCTCATAGCGAAAGAATGAAATTAGTATGGGCGCAAAGGAAGACTAACAACAACAAACGCCTCTAATTGTACTTCGCGTGGTCCACCAGGGCCCATACGTGAATAATAATAATAATAATAATTTCTATATATACCGAAAAGATAGGAAGTAAATATATTTTGTGTATATGTCAATAATACTTACACAATACTATTTTTTTAATGACAGTTACATACTACCAAAAAAATATATAGGTGAAGTTTACTGTGTGATTATTATGTACTAGCTATACCCAACCGCTTCGCTGGGAATTTAAAATTAACATTATTATTTATTGTCATTATTACAGTTTCTTTATTAAAAAAATTTTAACTTCCCCTTCCCGTCTTAAATCAAGCTTACATATAGTGCCCTCAAATATAGTATTTAATCTTCCTAACATTTAATCTTTGTCGTCTATCTCATCTTCTTCGATGATAGTTTCGATTGGCCGCAAATCGTTCATGAGCTCCATGTACTTATTAGTTAAAACGACATCTTCTTCATTGCACTGAATGATGTCATTTGGAAAGCATTGTTGTAAGGTCTGATAGATTTTAAAAATGCATTTGATTTTACATGAGTTCCATGGAGTAGTGATTTTAATAGCTCTGGAAGTTGTCGCAAAGGTTCTAGTTTTATTTTGCCAGCTGAACAGCATAAACCTTCACATTCACCAATCCACTTTAATGATTTACAATAACTACAAATTTTTGTCATTGAACTTAATTTTGATTCTTGTTTATAATCAACTGTAGAATCATACGAAAAACCACAATTTATTTTTACTTTCCAACGAATTTTTAATGTCATACGTCGTAAATCTTCTTTCCTTTTTTGTTCTTTTCGTAATCTATTTTCCGTTTCATCTTGACTTTCACATGCACGCTTAGCTTTCACATACTTTGATTTAGACGTTACCAAATTTAATTTGGACTTTTTTAGGCATTTATGACTAAAACAAATAATTGGAAATAATTAAAAACTATCTTGAGATTGAGTACCGAAAATTCAATATAAAAAATTGAAATAAATATCTTACTAATTTAATGCTGGGAAACTAATTTTTCATTTTAATCGAATTATTCCACGCTTCCTTCTTTTCTTCTTTTTTTCTTTAATTAAAAAATATAATAATATAATAATATAGATATATATGTTTTTAATACCTTTTTAAATCAGTCAATTGACATTTGGTAAAAATTTGTTTAGATTAGAAAAAAACAAACAAAGTTTTAATGCTACAGAAAAATATTAATTTAATAGTTTAATTAATAATTAATTTATTAAAATTAATTATAATAGTAGTTAATGTACATGATAATAATAATAATCAATAACAAGTAGATAAAAGCTGAAATTTTAAATTTAGCGTTTTTGATCATTAGCGCTCTCACAACCGCTTTAGGAGTTTGAACTCTGTTGCAGACATTCTTAATTAGTCTTAATATAGCCCGAAAAAGAAAAAAAATCATTTCAAATTTTCATTTTAATAATAAGTTTATAAAAGCTATAAAATCATATAATTAGCGATTCTCATCATTAACGCCCCAGCAACTGGTGTAGGGAGTCAAACACTCATATAAATATTAGCCTATGCATTAAGTACATGTATTTTCTAAATGGATACCAAGTTTCAAGTCAATCGGATGCATAGTTTAGTAGTTATAACGGAACATCCGTAAAAACCACTGTAGATTTATATATTAGTATAGATTGAAATTCTTAAACGTTTTTAATTATATTCTTTAGAATCGCGAACCATATTGAATTTAAGTCTACCGAAGGCATAGCAATACAGTTATGTTTATTTAAATAAATTATAGCGGTTTCTTTTAATCTTCTATATTTTGTTACTGATTCTTTTAATACCGTTTTGGAATTATTCCAATTAATTTTGTGTCCCGATTCCCATGCGTGTTGACAAATTCTAGATTTGTTAAAATCGCTCTTTCTAGGAAGGTTTTTATATTTTTTTATTCTATCATCTAACGATCTAGATGTCTCACCTATATAGGATTTGCCACATTCGCAAGGAATTTTATAAACCATATTTTTGGTATTCTGTTGTGTGTCGTTTGGTTTGGTTTTTGTTAATATAGTGTTTCTACATTGGTCACTAGTCAGTGGGTAAGGTCTACATTGGTCACTAGTCAGTCCTGATAAACTTATGTGTAAGCACGTAACCAAGGGTTGATAGCCTGAGGGAGGTGCTGGCCTGGGTTGTCGATGACTGATGATCGCGGTTCGGAACCCACGTAGGTCCAGTCGCTAAATAGCCTTAGTTGTTGACTCGCATCTAACCCTAAAACCTTTTAGCCTTTTTAGATATTAATCTTTGTTTATTTATTTAAAATGAATTTGTATCAAGTATCGGCTACTTCAGTTATATTTTCATCTCATTAGCTTGTTATAAAAAATTGATTAATATATTTCTACGATATCATATACAGTACATACAAAAACGGCCTGACTGTTCATGACTAATAATGAAGTCTGAATGATTGTGGCGTGTTCATATATTTTTTCTCCTTTATTTGGGTTTTTCGCCACTGTCTAAAACTCAAAAAATATCAAAAATACCTGTTCTTATTTAAAGAAAGAATCACTGGGTAAAAACAAAAAACCAAACGGAGACAAATTTCTCAGTGATTCTTTTTTGTAATAAATTTGCCTAACGAACAATATTTTTAAAGATATAAAAATGTTATAAAAAATTTACAAACATTCAACGTTTATCCCATACATGTGTGCTCGAGTGGTATAAACGATTCGAGGATGGTCGTTATGCTTTGTAAGACGACTCAAAACCAAGCCGATCATCAAAAAACATTTTTTTTTTTTCGTTTAAAAATTTCGTTTTTTAAATTATTTTTCCGAAGTCCTGTGTTCATCAGATTTAAGGTTTTTTTTTTAAATCAACCTTCATTCCAATGCCAATTTCTCTGCTTTATATAATAGTGTATTTCTTGCATATTTCCTTCATATTCTCTAATTCTAACGATGTCAGCGCGGTTTTAATATTGTCGGTTTCGAAACTCATTCAATGTCAAATAATTCAATTAAACGGCGCTATATCAAACGCTTAGTACATGACCTGTAATTTATTTTTCAAAAGCAACAAAGAACCAAAATTGTTTTTCCGGTACGTGCCCTGAATTTAATTTTTAGATTTTTTCAGATAAAACCCGCTTACGGCTGTTAAAACGAAGTGTAAGGAAATTTTGCGCATTCCATTTTAGTTCAGTAAGCACAGTAAATGATTCACATAATAAAGGGTGGGGTAAGTATCATCCTGTTATTTTGTTTTGGCGCCATTTTTATTTCGTGATAATTGTGACAGTTTTGGGTTTGACTGTTTGGGTAGTGCAGATGTGCAAGTTTTATTATGGATAACTACGCAATTACACGCTAAACAACGAAGTGAAATTGTTGTAATTTACATTAAAAATGGTTTAGGCAAAAATATTATACTCATCCTTATGGAACGACAATTTCATTAAGAATGATTATTAATCAGTTACTTAAACTTATAACAAAATTATAGAGTTTTTTTTTCGTGAGTCTAGTAAAATTGTAACTAGATGAACAATAACAATAACAATATTTTTACTAATCTCCACTTCAATTTATTTCACCAATCGATTCAATCAATGGAATGCAATTGAATGAATTCCAAATGCAATTTTTTGAGACTGTAATTTACGTACTAGGAGAAAGGCGCAAGGGGTAAGTTTTGGATATAAAAAAAATACGTAAGACAAAAATAATATTTTATAATTATACTACAGATTAGTGAATTGAGTTGAATCATAATTACGATTCACACAATATTTAACTCTAGACCACTAATATGTTTTTGACATACGTCATAAATATGTCATAAATTATACAAAGTGTATTTTAAAAAACAATAAAACTGATATCAAATTTATATTTAAATAAAATTCCATAGAACTGAAAATGCTTCTCTTATTTTATAAAGACTAAAGTAATGATATGTTTATATAATAGTCCAATAATAATGTACACTAAGTACAATCTGTAAGCTCATTACTCATTATACTGATTACTGATTACATTACTCATATTACTGAGTACTGAGTACACTCAGTACATTACTGTAGTTATCGCGGTGTTCACCGCATATCGCATACCCGCACTTAATACAATATGTGGTGGTCATACGCCTCAATCGCTTTGGGTAATAATGACCGACTTTTCGTTTCTTCTCTAGGAGAGACACACGCTCAGGTTCCTCGGTAATTTTCAAAATAGCGCGGATATCCCGACGAAGATATTTTCGTAAGTTTGGAATTGAAAGTCTTTCCTCCATTCATGGGTTGGCAAGTAGGTGTGTTACGTCAATCAAGTAATCACATAGGGAGAGTGGTTTGACATTTGCCTTCAATTTATTGCGGCAGTATATAATATATGAATTAATGCCAGTTGCATTAAAAATGCCGTAAAATATGCATAACCGCCATCTGCGCGTTTTTCTATTGTAACTCATACTGCTACAATGTTGATCAAATGTATCAACGGCGGCTTTAGTCTGATTATAATTCAAAACTATGACTGATTTGCCAATCTGTATGCAGACTTCTGCCTCTTCGTGAAGGGTTGAGGGAAACAAAACAACTTTTTCTTGTTTTGGAGAATATAATTATAAAAATGATTTCTTTTTGTCGAAGCAAAACAGGGCGCCTTTTCTTGGTTTCTAATAATTCTGCAAAAATCTCTTTTTTATTCTTGGGTAAAGTTCCTACAATGGTTAACTTGTAGGGATTTTCTAGTAATTCATCAGCAAAACAAACTGAACTGAACCAGTTATCCATTGTAACATTGCAGTTACTTTCATGAATTGTTTTATATTGGCGAGCGGTAGATCATTTGTTTTGGTACTTTTTCCCAAGTATGGCATCGCATCAATCATACACTTGGATGGGATATGACAAATAATTACAATTTGTGTTGGCAGGCTTACTGGGTATAAACATTCTAAATGGACATCTACCTCTAAAGCATAAGAGTTGTTCTTCAGTTGTGATATAGGATGATAGGTATATGATGTTTTACATATTTCGATGTCCACTATCTCTCAATGAGTGCAAATTTATCAGCTGGTGCTCTTTCTTGTCTAGTTTGCTTATCATCGAATCGCAGGAAATTGATAAGTTGCTCTGTAGAACCTTCCAGAAATAATAACATCAAACATTGTCTTTCTTTGCAGCAGAGAGAAGCAAAATTGAAATAAACGCTTTAAATTCACTTTTTGTGTAATTTAAAATAGTTGCTGATGCTTCTTTGTACTTTTGAGACTGTCGAAAGATTTCTTCATTTGTCCGTCGAAGTATAATATTTGAAATCTCATCAGACAGGAAATGAAGAAAGTGTTATTCAGTTGTGGAGCATCCTTTCGCATTTCTTGTGCTGCCAGGTATAAAATGAACCAAATTTCTGGCAGCTGTTTCTCTTGTTCTTGTAGGTAACTCTGCAAACCATCTGTACCCGTCTTTTTTTCCTTTAGCCTGAGTTTGTGTGGAGTACAATTAACTCGTGTCTTCTTTTAATTTTCCTTAAAAAAGTGGATATTGGAATGTCATCATCAGAATCCTTGTCTTCAGCTACATTATCATTATTTTCAAATAGAGATTCAGCTGTATTGAACTAGATTTGTACTGTATTGATATTTGAATCTATATTGACAGCTGTATTTCAGCTGTATTGAACTTTCACCTGGATTGAAAAGAGTGGATATGACCACATCATTTTCATCAGAATCGAGATCTCTCTCTAAAAGTTCTTATACTTCTAAATTATCTGCCTCCCAATCACTGCCGCTATCTTCAAAAGGTTCAGGTTCGATATCTTCACCTTTCATTATTTTTTCGATTTCTCGTTGTATAATTTTTCTGTCAATGAACGGTATTTATCCCTCTTGAAAGACATTTGCATGAAAACAAAGTTTATAGTACGGTTAAATAACTAAAAGTTTATTTACCTATTATTACTTTGAAATATAATGAACTAATGAACTAAAATGTACTTTTGGGAAAAAAACTGGAACCTGGCAATCATGGTATCACTAATGTGTCGTAAAATTTATGACGCGGCGTTCAAAATATAACCATACAAAATAAATTATTGATTGATTTGCCCTCTACTTTGTGATAGTTCATTTTTTAAAAAGGAATAAAACAATTTTTTTACTTTGTTATCTATCACTTTTATTTTTAAACAAAATTTGCATTGTTTTACAGCTCTTTATCTAATCTATGTACCTAATTTTATACTTTTATTGGGGTTAATTTTGTCAATATTTTAGATAGTGGGGAATTTCGGAGATCCGTCTGATCGTTTAATAGCTGTCTAGATGGATCTTTATTATATTTATAAATTTCAATAGCTTCTAAAATGTTTAATTTTTTGCTTTTGGGCGCTGTATGTAAAATTTTCAAATTTTTAATCTCGGGAAATATATATCCGGTATCTATGAAATGGTTCGCAAAATTAAAGTGTTGTTTCTTTAATATGTATGCAGATTTATGTTCTTTGTATCTGATCTGAAAATTTCTGCCGGTTTGTCCAACATAGCAGCTACTGCACTCGTTGCAACTTAACATATAAACTCCAGATTTTGTATTTGGTGATGTTTTATCTTTGGCATTAAAAATTAATTTACCGGTTGACTGGGTGGTTTTAAACGCTATTTGCAAATTATGTTTCCTCAAAGAGCGAGCTATTTGTTTTGAAATTGGACTGAAATATGAAATTTTACAGTACTTTTTATCATTTATTTGTTTTACTTTTGGATATACTTGACGAAATAATAATTGTTTAAAGCCGTTATTTTGTGCTATTAGTTTTATTTTTTGGAGTTCTATTTTTCTATTATTTTCAGATAGTGGAATTGTGAAAGCTCGGTGAATCATAGACTTATATGCAGCATATTTATGTGTAATGGGGTGGATTGATTGTTTTGTAATTATTATATCTGAGTATGTGGGTTTTCTATAGATATTAAATTCTAGTTTATTATTTTGTTTGGATATTGAAAGATCCAGAAAATTTATGGTTTGATTTTGTTTTTTTTCTAGTATAAATTTTAATGTTCCTTCTGTTTGTCTGCCATTACCAGTATAATAAATCCGTTGTTAAAAATTATGTTCCAAGTTTGACATAAACCCATTGCTAGACCATCCTTTTGTTTGTAAAAAAACGTTATTAAAATGAAAATAATTTCCATTAATGCATAGAGTTCTAAAATATCTTGCTTAATAATTGGATTGATGTTATTTTTTATGAGTACATTATCTATTAATAGTAGACAATCTTTGTTCGGAATATTCAAGAACATGTTGTTAACGTCAAAGGATGCTAGAAACGCCTTTTTTTGGTATAGATAGTTTGCTAAGCTTTTTTGTAAGTGTTTATATTTTTTATTGTTGATTTTAACTTATTTTGAATTGTTGTGCTAGGGTAATTTTTTATTTTGACGAGGTCTTCATTATCTAGAAAGTTTTTAATTTTTAGTTCGTAAGTTTCTTTTTCTAAAATAACAATTGAATTCCCTTTATCTGCTTTAGTCATAATTAAATTTTATTTTTTTATTTTAGAATTAATGGATTTGATAATATGGTCTTCATTTTTTTGTGGTATTCTCGATTCATTTCTAGAGTCTTTTTAATTTTTTCTTTTGTATAATTAGAATTAAGGATATTTTCAAGGGATAGTTCTACTTCATATATTATATTTTCCAAAACTTTACTTTGTTTAATATTTGGGTTATATTTCTGGCCATTTTTAACCAAATTAATCTCTTTATTCGAGAAAACCGTATTTGATAAGTTAATGGATCTTTTATAGAAGTTATATTTGGGTGAAGATTCTGGTTGTTTGTCATTTTTTTTTAACTTTGTTATCTATCACTTTTATTTTTAAACAAAATTTGTGTGACTATAGTTTCGTAAAACGATTTTACATCAAACACTACTTTAAAACTAAGTTTTTACAGCTGTTTATCTATTCTATGTACCTAATTTTATACTTTTATTGTTGTTAATTTTTTACAATATTTTAAATAGTGGGGAAGTAGAGAATTAAAACAAATAGTCTTATTCCTTTTTATACAAAATAAATATTTACTTGCAAATTCAACAGGCCATAGATTACGACTAAATACGAAGATACTAGGCAGTGATTTACGAAACAGCTCGAAAATAACCGAAATAGTGCTAGCGTAGTAATATCTACGACGCATTAGTGTTTTAGAGTTAAAGGAATAATGAGTTTTATTAATTTATTTTCAAATCCTAAATTTTACAGATTCGTTCTGTAAAACTACAAATTTGTACTGTCAGTATAATTAGATCCAAAACGAAAATCCTTTTTACTAAAACAAAATTATAAGAGCAGTTTTATTCCCTAGGAAATTTACCAACTTTATCCACTCTCAGCTATAATAATGATAAAATTAAAATGACTAGTTTAGAAGCTGTGTAAAATAATCTAGTTTACTGTCTTTCATATAAAGTGGAAATTGCTTTAAAAAATCAATTCCGAAGAATAATGTACATTATAAGAAAATAATTTCGATATATTTTTTTTTTCAGTTTTGGTGCATCGCCCTTCACACGGTGCTTTACAGCTGTTTGATTTCAAACTATTCCTGGATGTTGTGCGAAGGTGTTTATCTGCATACCGTTTTAGTGTGGGCGTTCATTTCACAAAGCAATTTATTGGTTTGGATGATGGTCATTGGATGGGGAATACCTGTCATTACAACATTGATATACGTCCCCGTAAGAGCTTCTTTCGGCGAAGGAAATGAACTTAAAATGTAAGTTTTTCGAATTCCCTGTTGTCTCTTACATATCAGTAGTTTTACGTCAAGTTGATTTAAACCTAACTTATATTATATATAACATGACTAGATACCAAATAAGGTAAATTTTATGGTATTAAAATTACCACAAACGTGATAATTTATTGTACTTTTTGAAAAGTAAATTATGAAATGGGGTATTACAACAATTTCTACCTAAATAAATTACATCTAATATACGCAGTATATAACAAGAAAGCAGTTAAAATATGCTAAAAGACAAAAAAATACCATCCAGTAATATTTGTCTTAAAAACATATATAAGATGTAAAATAAAATAATGAGACTGGCGACGTAGCTTAATTTGGCAATGTTGTTGGCTTCCCTTTGAGGGTGAGATCCAACAGCTGATGCATATTCAGTGCTAGTTTGACCTACTGAGAATCATTTGCTGGTCTGTTGCAATTCTTTTATTGAACCAGGATTTTCTTGAAGGCCTTCTGAAAATGAGTGACAATAATTCGTGCGCTTCATGTTTTGTTTCAACAGGCCTATGTAAACAGAGTTTTGTTAAGGAACCAGTTTTTCAGGTGAAAAATTTTTCGATTTTGAGGTCTTGTGTGTTCTGATCGTCAATTGACGGTCAGAATGATAGGGAAGGGTAGAATTCAACTCACACAACTGTTCATCGGATTGTGGTCAATGATTGTGGTCAATGAAAAAACCTTTCGCAGGATCAAAAGTTGTCTGGATTTTTTGGAGCGGATTGTCATTGCTTTTTACGAGTCTTGAATCTTTAATTCGACCCGGAAATGAAGCGCCAGAGCTAGAAATGGCACACTCCAACCTATCCATGGTCAAGAAAAGCAAGAATGAGTAAATCAAAGATCGACATCTTGCTGATTTACTTTTTTAATAATCATGATATCGTCCATAAGGAATTTATTCCTCAGGCCCAAACAGTAAACCAAAAAGTTCTTAAAAGATTTCAAAAATGGGCCATTAGCAACCTCTTACCTGGTGTGCCGATTATTAATTTTTTAAAGAGATTTTTTAAGAGGCACCCGGAACAAGAGTCGATTCACAATCTAATCTTTTATACCATTTTGTTGCTAAAATACCTTTCAAAACTCCATTGATGTTAAAATGATTTTAAGTTAGCATCATATTTTTTTCGTGTGATAAAATGTCGAGTTTCAAGCCAAATACAAAGCATTTACGGTACGTACTGTTTTACTTGTCCAATCAAAGGTAAAACACGAGTAAAAGCCGTCGTATACTTGTAAAAAAACATTGCAAGCATTGTAGGAAGAAAACGATATGCAAACTCTAAAAACAAATGGCAGAGAGGTTAAATGTAGGTCATCGAACAATTTGTGATCGTTGGCATGCCATAAGAAAAATCCACAAAGCAGATGGAAAAACGAAAAACGGTATGTGAAATTTTACTTCCTCGGCATGAAAGAAATTCATTTTTGCATCGAGACTGAAGACGTAAAGTAAATATATTTTGAGAACCCAAAACGCAGAAAATCGTCTCGATCAACATCGAGTGTAAAACCGAATCGCTTTGGAAAGAAGATAATGTTATGCATTTGGTGAGATCAGAAGGGTGTCGTGTACCATGAGTTTATGAAGCCAGGTGAAAGTTAATACTATTTGCTACCATCAAAAAATGATCAATTTGAACCATGCATTAATCGAAAAGTAATTTTGCAGTAATTTAATGTTTAATATCTATACACACATCTACATCACCGTGAAAACCTGTAGGCATAGATTAGTACTTCCTGAGACCTCATACCCAACTATTTTACTCTATTTAATTTATTAATTTTAATTATTATTTATTTTACTAATTATTAATTATTCTATTAATTATTTATTTTACTCTCTTTAATTTATTAAGATGCATCGTGACCCTATGCTGATATTTTTCATTGAATTAGGTCATCACCTCTTTGGAGTGGCTTTTATATTTCATATATAGTTCTAACTGGCTTCTGGGACCTGGGCTTCTGGAACTGGATCGATTTGTAAAACAAAACTTTATTCTTTAGGGAAAATTGCGACGTACGACTAATAATCCAATACAGTTGGCTCAGTTTGGGCCTAAGTTGCGTCCGCTTTATGAAAATATGTTTTTGCCTCGTAAGCCATCTGCATGCCTAAGTATTTAGCATCTTCAGCTGGTGGAATTTGAAATAACTGGTGGACAAGTTTCTTTTCGCATAGTAAATGTGAGATGGGTAAATTTTGATTCACTGTTCCTAAATTTTTTGAGTCAGTCTTGAATTATCCTGCGCGAAGGACGTCATCTATCCAGTATAATCTTCCATAACTAAATAATCAATGAAATCTTTTTAAAAAATAACATTTATTTCAGATTATTTTGGTGTTAATACAGTTTTTACTATTGAAAACAAAAGTAGTTAGACTTATTGAAAATCATGAGCTTTTTTCCGCCAGCCATTATATAAAATGCCATTGATTTCTTGATTCAGTTGCAATAAGAGTTGCATTATCATCTGTGGTTCTACAACCCTTAAAGCGTCTTGACCTGTCGTAAAATCCGTCGCGCCATTGGTTCCTGGCTTTCGTTTTCCAATTTGTTATTTTTAGTGGTTTCATGTCGCCTAATGTTTGATCCATAAAACGCATTTTAGGTCTTCCTTTGGATCTTTTGTCTATTAAAACTTGCTTGGTGGGGTTCATGTCACTCGATCTTTCAACATAGCCTATCGGTCCTAGCCTTCCAACTTTGATAAAGGTAGCTTGAATATCGTAGTCCTGATATTCTCTATATAGCTCATAATTGTATTGCCTGAGCCACTCCACATTCTCCTGGATTCCTGCGTAAGCACCTTTCTTTGAATATGCTCTCTAGCAGGTTTCCGAAGCCTTATTTAGTACATGTCTAATCAGTGTCTTATACAGTGTGTCCCTGGACACCTGGATAAGGACTTACCACCCCTTAAAATTTTTATTTCTGGATCGATTTTCATAAACTTTCTTTTGTTGGATAGATCTCGGAAACGGCATTAAGAAAGTGGATCACATATGTTTTTTTGCTAATATCATGACCAACTGCATTAACTTTTATGGCTCTTATTTTCGAGAAATGCTATTAGGGCTTGTTTTAGAGAAAAACTAACAACGCATTCTTGACAAGGCACCACTTTAATCCAAAATGTACCGATTTTTATAGTTCAAAATTACTAGGTGTCCTTAATATTATTTTATGATATTTTTACAATAATAATTAATAATTAATAATTTTTCTAATAATTAGAGACTATTTTTTAACAAAAAACTTCCTTTATTTACAGATCGATCTAAATTAGCATTATAAAACTTAAATACTAGACATTTCTATCATTCCGCCCTTTTCTATCAAGCATGTTTCAATACGTGGTCGGGTATTGTTCACTACTTTTTTCAACTGTTCTTTGGTAATGCTACGGTAAACCTGCCTAATAGGATCGCAAAAATCGTCTCGAGTTTGGAGCCTCGAAACATAAACCTTATTTTTAATTGTCCCCCTGAGAAAAAAATCAAGATAATCCCCGTAAGGTCCGGGGATCTCGGCGGCTAATTAATTACAGAACTGTTTCGCCCAATCCAACGATTTAGAAAATTATTATTTAACCAGTTTCTTACGTTAATTGCATGATGACTAGATGTCCCGTCAAATTGTAAGCGTATATTATACTGGTAATTAAGAGGTAACACATCAATTTCATCATCAAACTCATTTTGTAAAAATTTAAGAAATCTGGCTGCATTCAAATATCCATCAAAAAAATATGGTCCAATAATAATGTTACTTAAAATAGCGCACCAAACGTTCACCTTAGTAGATTATTGCCTCTTATATTGTATCACCCAATGTGGATTACCTAATGATAATGATACAATACCATTTGTCGTAAATGTGACTTCATCTGTATATAAAATATTTTTTAGAAATGTAGGATTTCATTCTTCTTTCAGTGTCATAAACTGCAAGTGTTTGAAGAGATTTTGTTTCCTGTTATTTTTCTCCAAGCATAACCAGATAGTGCTTTTCAGGATATATAAAATTCTACTAGCGTGCCTAACGCTTGAGTGTGGATTCTTATTAAAATAATCAAGAACTAATTGAATTACTCGAAATGCTGATTAGAAAATTTATTAACAGGTCCGTTTTGATCAAAATATTGGTTTATGCAAGAGACTGTAATATGATTGATGTTCTGGATGTCTTCTATTAAATTATTTTGGTGCTTCACGAAAAGTTCGCGTGCCATCACCAACTAATCTTATAATTTCTACTTTTTCTTCTAAAGAATAAATCATTATTGCCGTTTGAAATTACTATAATACAAATCAATCAGTCAAATTGACATATGTTAATTAGTTTACAATTTTTGATTTTCATGGCATACTTAGTTTTAATAACAGAAAATACATGTAATTATTAGAAAAAGTATGATATAATTATTACAAATATCTGGGACACCCTGTAATTTAGAACCATAAAAATCGGTACAGTTCAGTTTAAGGTGATGCTGGACAAGAATTCGTTGTTAGTTTTTCTCTAAACAAATTCCTAATAATACTTCACGAAAATGAGAGCCATAAAAGTTGACGCAGTTAGCCATGATATTAGCAAAGAAAAACATGTGATTCACTTTCTTAATACCGTTTCTGAGATCTATCCAACAAAAGAAAGTTTATAAAAATCGGTCCAGAAAAAAAATTTAAGGGGGTGGTAAGTCCTGATCCTGGACAGACTGTTTATTTTACCTTTGTTGGTTTTTGGCACAACGTTCGATTTTAAATGTTTAAGTAGTCCGAAGTAGGTCTTGTGTCAATTCTTCTGTTGGAACCTTTGGTGTGAAATACTAAACTTGAAGAGATTTACCACTAAACACCTAAAAGCTTTTTCTAACTGCTCGACGCACGTTTCGCTAACCATGTTAGCATCATCAGGAGATAATTTAATCTCACAGATTTCATGATTCACAGATCATCAGGATCATGATTTAATCTCTCAAATTAAATCATATCCTGATGATGCTAACGTGGTTAACGAAGCGTGCGTCGATCAGTTCAAAAAAGAGTTTTGGTGTTTAGTGGTAAATCTCTTCAAGTTTAGTAGATCTTGTGTGTTAATTATATTCTCTTTATTTCTGTATTGGTATCGTACTTGTTTATAACGTGAGAGCCTAGGTACACTCATTCACGGATTCAATATTGTGTGTGTCAATGGTTAGATTCTGAAGCGGACTCTGTTTTTCAGTACATATTCTTGCATGGATGTATTTCGTTTTTTGTATGTTAATTTGCAGCCCTATCTGTTTTAAGGGAGTGGTAAGTCGTTATCCTGGACAGACTATATATATATATATATATATATATATATATATATATATATATATATATATATATATATATATATATATATATATATATATTGACACAACGTTCGATTTTAAATGTTTGAGTAGTCTGAAGTAGGTATTATGTGTTATGTATATTCTTTTTATTTCTGTATTGGTATCGTAGTTGTTTATAATGAGAGCCTAGGTACACTCATTCACGAATTCAATCTTGTGTGTGTTAATGGTCAGATTCTGAAGTGGACTCTGTTTTTCAATACGTATTCCTACATGCATGTATTTCGTTATTTGTATGTTAATTTGCAGTCCCATCTATCTTAAGGTGGTTGTAAGTCCTTATTTTTTTCCTTTATTTGGGTTTTTCGCCGCTATCTAAAACTCAAAAAATATCAAAAATACCTGTTCTTATTTAAAGAAAGAATCACTGGGTAAAAAACAAAAAACCAAACGGAGACAAATTTCTCAGTGATTTTTTTTTGTAATAAATTTGCCTAACGAACAAAATTTTAAAGATTTTTACTTCATCAAACATTCAATCAAACTTTTAACGTTAACGTTTCGGAGGGTATTTTCCCCCGGTATTAAAAGAATCGGTAACAAAGTATAGAAGATTAAAAGAAACCGCTATAATTAATTTAAATAAAAGTAACTGTATTGCTATGCCTTCGGTAGATTTAAATTCAATATGGTTCCCGATTCTAAAGAATACAATTAAACACATTTAAATATTTGAATACACAATCAGTACAATAAACAATCACATAGTAAACATTACCTATATATATTTTTTGGTAGTATGTCACTGTCATGAAAAACTATTTTTGTCAATGTAAGTATCGTTGACATATACAAAAAAATATATTTACTTTCACTCGTTACTTTATATATTACAAATTAATATAATTTATTTTTTAGTTTAGTTTCGAAAACGGGGGGATAGTACCCTCCGAAACGTTAACGTTAAAAGTTTGTAAATTTTTTTATAGCATTTTTATATCTTTAAAATTTTGTTTGTTAGGCAAATTTATTATAAAAAAGAATCACTGAGAAATTTGTTTCCGTTTGGCTTTTTGTTTTTAACCAGTGATTCTTTCTTTAATACTATATTTACAGAGTTTATAACTCTCTTTGAGAATGATAGTGTGACCGAAATATGTCTGAAGATATCTTGAATATATTGTGAAACAAATACCAAGTGTTTTAATCATTATCAATGCCACTTTTGGTACTAACTATAATATTCACGTTATCTGCGAAAGCTAATAGTGTTTTGCTTTTATTCTCTTCTACAAGCCTCGTTTATACCTCTTCTACAAGCCCGAGCACAAATATATTCATACCAGGCACCATAAAATTAATTTACATAAAGTATTAAAACTATTTAAGATAAATTAACTTATATTCTTCCCAAATTATTCGTCAAGGTAAGAATAATGTTGATCTTTATTTTATTACCCTTCAAGTTACAAATTATGTTTTAAGAAAAATATTAGTAAAACAGATTATTAATATTTATGTGGCATCAAAAGTATTCGTTCCCAGCCCCACATGTAACAAATTAATTCATACCCGACCTGTTAAATAACATAATTTTTTGACACGCGTTAAAAATCAAGCAGTCTACGCAAAACAAATGATATTGGTATAAATAATAATACCAATCATTAAAATGGTCCGTGGACATGCGTTGTGTGCTGATTTACACACATATTTTGTTAAAGCTTACGGAGGTAGTAATTCTTATAACAATTGCTAAAAATTTTAATTCAGTGAAGAGTACGAAGCAGTACATCATTTAGAGATATAAAGTAACGGGCACTATCAAAATTTATCCGAAATCTGCCTGTCCTAGAAAAACTTCTTCACAAGATGATCGTGCGCTGAGAAGAATAATTACAAAAAAATACAGACGTGAAACCACAGCACCGATCAAAGATGAAGTCTAAAATGGGCTAAAGAACGTTTGGCCTGGAATCAAGACCAATGGCATAAGATAATCTTTAGCGACGAGGGCAAATTTCATGTGTGTATTGGTGATCACCGAATTCGAGTCATAGGAAATAAGTTCAAAGCATTTCATGATGGTTGCCTGAAGAGAATAGTAAAATTCGCACACGGTTTAATTGTGTAGGGCTGCATGTCTAGCCAAGGCGTTTAAAATCTTTATTTCATAGAGAGACTTGTGGATGCTTATAAGTACCAGCAAATTTTAGAAGATCATTTGTTTCCATTTATTTAAAAATTGCAGACAGTTAATAGTTACATTTTCCAGCAAGATGGCTAGTTCTCATACAGCAAGAAGTACCAAGATATGGCTTGCCAGAAACAATGTACCAACTTTGGATTGACCCTCTAATAGCCCTGATTTGAACCTAATTAAAAATCTGTGGGGCACTATCAAAAAGCAGCTCAGAAATCGTCCTCGTACAAAAAAAACTCTTGAGATCTACGCTACTCGAGATTTGGCAGTCCATTACATAGGAACAGTGTCAAGAACTTCTGAACACATTGAATAAAAGAATGAGAGCCGTAGCTAAACTAAAGGGAGATGTAACTCAATATTAATGACCTTTCTCATTACAAGTACGAATTCATTTGTTGCAGATTCATAAAAGTGTTTATTAGATTATTTTATATATATTTTGGTTTGATTGAAGTTCATATTTTTAAACGTCTATTTAATATCATCCTTTGGACCACACTACAGAATATTATTTATTAAATTTAATTTAAATAAATTCTAATTATTTCGAACATATTGAATAAGTTTAATGGCATACGAATACATTTGTGCCTGGGCTCGTATAAATGTCTGCTTTTCTGGTCGCCTTCTGCAGTAGTTTATTGAAAAGTGTTATCGACAAAGGGTTACCTTGTCAAAATCCAGTATGGGTCAGGAACGAACGTGATGATCAGCTTCACAAGGTTGGATGGAATATCAAATTTGTACATCGCTTGGTATAAGGCGAGTTGCAATAATGAGTTTTCATAATATTAGAACTAATTACTTTAGTTATTTTAAACAGTTATTCACATTTATTTATTATTAGGTGGATACAGACTCGGTTGGATCACGCAAAATATTCTGACTCATTTTCGAGTGTACTTTCTGATCCTCCACACCTCTCTCATCCTTTCTCCGTGGATTCCTTTTCTCTCCTCCGTCCACTTTGTCCCCGATCTCCTCGAAATTTCGCTCTATGATGCAACGTTCCACATATGGATTTGGTTTTTATACGTTCTTCTATCATCAATCTCTGTCGGGCCCATTTGTGCCTTTCCCAGATCAGCTTTAACTTGTGCGATCCATGGTACTGTTCATAATTCTGTTAGTGAGTCTTGTCGGTGGTATGTCGGTGATATGTCGGTGATATGTCCATAGAATTTCAAACTTCTTTTTCTTATGTCCGCCGCTACTTTGGACATTCTCTCTGTGGTCTTTCTAGAATGTAGTCTGTATCCTTCCTCTGTCAGTTTTGGGCCGAGAATTTTCCTCATAATTTTGCGTTCTTCTTTTATTATGTTTTCTATGCCACTTTTTATGTGGAGTGTAAGTGTCTCGCTTGCGTACAGTACCACATTTTTGCGTGTGTGGATAGGCATTTCTTATTGTAGATATTGTGTGTCTTGCCGTATGCCCTCTTGATCTTCTGTAATCAAGCCTTCTGTGCTATATTCTCTCCTCCTGTAGGTTCAAGGATCTCGCCCAGGTATTTGAAGTAAGTGACCCTATTTATTTTGCTGTATTTTGTGTTCAAATTTTGAACATCTAATTTTGGGCAGAAGAATTCGGTTTTTTGAAAGGAGATTTATAGGCCGACTTTCTCTGCATATACTTTTAAGACTTCCATTTGTTTGGTTGTCCTTTTTCATTGTCTGCGAGTATAGTTAGGTCGTCTGCGAAGGCTAGGCATGATATTTCTATGTTGTTTTTGGGTCGTCCGAGTCGTATTGGTTTCCAGCGTCCTTGATTTTTCAGTTATTTTTCCCATTCCCTTATGATTTTGTCCAGGCCCAAGTTGCAGAGGAGTAGAGACAACCCATCTCCTTGGCGTACTCCGGTTTTAATCAGGAAGGGCTCGGAAATTTCTCCCATAAATTTCACTTTTGAGGCTGTGTCGGTCAGTGTCTGCTTAATCAATCGTAGTATTTAAGGGTCGAGCCCTTGTTCTTCTAGGACGTTGAACAGAGATTTGCGGTCAATGCAGTCGTATGCTTTCTTGAAGTCCACGAACGTGCAGATGATTGGGACGTTCCGGATTCAGTATTTCTGATTCAGATTCAGTATTGAAAGTCTGCCTGGTACTCGCCAATTTTGTGTTCTAATTGTTCTTGTGTTCTCTGGAGAAGGCATGCTGAGAAGATTTTGTAAGTGACTGTAAGGAGATTCCTCTGTAGTTGTTCACATCTGTTCTGCCTCCCTTCTTGTGCAGCGGGTGGATAAGAGCACATTTCCATTCTTTCAATTTTTCTGTTTGCCAGATATTCGTGATAATTTGCGTAAGTTCCCGCAGTGAATTTGGTCCGAGGTTTTTTAATAGTTCCGCGATGAGACTATCTTCACCGGATGTCCTGATATTTTTTTAGTTTGGGTATGTGCCTGTAAATTTCTTCCTGTGTTGGTGATGGTGATTCTGAGTGTGTATAGATACAATTTTCTTTGGGGAATCTTTTGTCGCGTTCGGGGCAATTAAGGAGATGTACTAGCGTCTGACAATTATCCTGATTGATTAGCGCTAATCTCCCATTCCGCTTTCTAAAGCAAATATTTTGTGGTTGGTATCCACGGATTTCTCTTGCGAAAATCCTATAAAAGTCTATCATGTAGTAATTGCGGAAATTCTCCACTATAAAGTCTAGTTGTTCCTTCATATACTTCCTCATAGTTTGCCTGATAACCTTTGAACTCTGTTTTCTAGTCACGTCAAAAAACTGTTGACTTTCTGGGGATTTTTTTTAGTGTTGCATTCCCGAAATGCTCGTTTGCGTCGCTGCAATGCACTTTCGCATTTCGAGTCCCACCACGGGTGTTTTGTGTTCTTTTTCAATGGGATTAGTTTCTGTGCTTTTTGTGGAATTTTTTCCATGTATCTGCCTGTTCCTTTTCCCATTCGTCTGCTATGTTGGATTCCTTGATCTTTTTCGTGTCGAATTTCTGTAAATGTATTTTCTAGTGATGAATTCTCCTTGGGGTGAACTTAACTTTGATTCGTGTTAGGCAGTGGTCTGAGTCAATATTCGCGCCCCTGCGGACTTGGACATCTTGGATTTCTCTTTGTTGTGGGTATGAGATCGCAACGCATTTCACATATTTCATATTTATTTATATTTATTAAAAAATTGTAACACAGTGATACCTGTTTTAAAATATGTATTTTTGTAATTTTAAACCGTTCGACCTATCTGCATGCTACGTTTTTCAATTTCCAACCGTGAACCAATTACCAACCAAAGAACGAAACAATATACAAGCTATATTATACATTAGTTACAAAACCGTTTTAAAAATGATCGCTGCCCTTCATTCTAAACGATTCGGATCCCCCAAAGCTGATTTTGTCATAATAATGTAACGAACAGAAATTAATGCTTGATACGAAAGGAAAGAAAAAGTTCGGAAGCTTATTGAGTAAATTACTTTTTTTTATTTCTATCCTAAGGAAATGAGACTTTTTTTACGTATTTCTGAAATACTTTCAAATTAGTTCCTACTTAACTGGTTTTGTCTTTTTTTATGTCTAAACTTGATTAGGTTGAAATTTTATTTTCCTAAGATAATTAAAATTCCTGTCGTTTAATAATTACTTTTTATCCTTCGCATTTTACATTACACTGGAATTCTAATGAAAGATGTTTGAATAGGGCTAGGATAGAAGAAAGCTCTGGTAGAAAATAATCACGCAACGTGGCGAGATAGCGATTTATCTTAACAGATACTCCCGAAAATAATACGGAGATACTGCTCACCAAACAGTTACTCTCTCGGAGTGCAGTGCGGAGTTCTCGGGGGTTTTCGGGTGCCCAGTATCGGAAGTTCTGTTTGATAAGAACCACATGTTTTACAATTGTATTTTGTCAGGCGCGTTTTTTTCATTTGACAAGATTTACAACGCTTTCGAGAATTGTTCTGCTGACTACTTTCTAGACCGCTATCATCGTTTTCCATATCTGGCGTATTTGTTTTTGACAGTAACTCTTTTAGACGCAAAGACGTTCTCATAGGCAAAGATTTTGTTGATCTTGCTTTGATGATTGCGTTGATCAAGATGCTCTTGAAGAAGTTCTCTCCCAAGAATTTTCAAAAATATTCTATGAGGTGGTGGATCACTTCCATTACCTGGGCATTTATACCGGCATCATTTAACATTGAAAAAAATCACCATCGGCCATCGTCAGTTGTTTCTAGCTATATTATAAACAGAATAGATTTTATCCTTCCTGATTTCTGCTTTGGTTTTATTATAATATTATAATAATTATTATAATAATTATGGACTACATAACTTATGGATTAAAAACTTTACGGCTGCCCACCGCCCACTTGCTAGTGCATTTAAAGAGGTAATGATAAATCCTGATACATTCCCGAATTTTTTAATGAAAGACAATACATATCTTCTGTATAAAAAGGGTGATGCTAAGCAACTCAATAACTACAGACCCATCACATGTCTGCCAGTATTTTATAAATTGTTGACAGCCCTAATCAATGAAAAAATTTACAAAAATTGTGATGAAAACAATATTCTTGAAGAAGAGCTGAAAGGATGGTACAAGAGCAAGTATGGGATGCAAGGAACAGCTAACGATCGATGCTGTAGTTCTCGAACAAGCGCGGAAAAGAAAACGCAACCTAGACATCTGCTATATAGACTACAGGAAAGCCTTCGATAGTGTTCCATATGATTGGTTACTAGAAGTCCTGAAGATTTATAAAATAAGCCCTCCCATCATTAACTCCTTAAGGTGCCTGATGGGGAAATAGAAAACAAATCTCTTTATCGATCAACAATGCATTACAACTGCCAATATCGAGAGAATAATTTTTCAGGGACATTCCCTTTCTCCAATTTGGTTTCGTCTAGTCCTAAAAAACAATGTCTACATTACTGAACAACAGTAATATAGGATATAAACTAAACATGAGGAATCCACGAAAGCTCTCGCACCTACTATAAACCTTAAAACGATGACCTTAAACTCTACGGAGAAACTAGAGAAAAACTAAACTCCTTAATAAAAATGGTGGAAGAATTTAGTAGGGATATCAAGATGTCATTCGGACTTGATAAATGCTCTACCATTAGCATTCAGAAAGGAATAGTCAATAATCAACATTCAACACACTGTAACATACAACTGGCACCAGAAGAATCCTACAAATATTTAGGTATACCTCAAAACAAGAAATTTAACCATAGCCAGTTAAAGAAAGAATTTTCTACTATGTACGAAAAGAGGCTTACAAAACTTTTAAATACCAAACTGAACAGTGGAAACCTGATTAGAGCGATCGATGGATGGGCAGTGCCAACTCTGATCTATTCCTTTGGTATTGTTAAATAGTCAGAAGCAGACCTTGATGGACTGGATAGATTAACACGTCGAACATTCACAAAATTCCGATGTCTGCATCCAAATTCAACTATAAAGCGACTGTACATTCCAAGAAAGTTGGGAGGCAGAGGCCTCGTGAACATTAAGAACCTTTGTCTGAACCAGGAGAGTAAGATGAGAGAACGCTTCATTAATTCAAGCAGCACGCTTATGAAGTTGGTTGCTAAGGAGGACCGGGGTTTCACCCCGCTGAACCTAGATAAATTGAATCGTGTTGATGGTAGAACAACACTACGGATTGTGTCCGTGAATGGATAGAACGGATTGTGTCCGTGAATGAAAATAACAGACACTGCTTGGATGGTATCGAAAGTCACTCGAGGATGATACCATTGATGGACCATTGTCTCTAACATGGTTGACCGATGGGCTGTTGTACCCAGAAACAGAAGGCTTTGCGACATCTATTCAAGATAAGGTAGTAAGAACACGGAACTATGGAAAGCATATACTATACATGGATGTTGCCGACCGATGTAGGAAGTGCGGTATAGTGGGGGAAACGATTGAACACCTTATCGGTGGGTGTGCAGTTCTAGCCCCTAATGCTTATTTAGGAAGACATAATCAGCTGGCGAAAATTATATATCAGCAAATTGCATTAAAGTATTCGCTATTAGATAACGCACCTGCTCCATATTATAAGTACTCACCTTCTCCCGTATTGGAATCATCTGATTCAATTCTATACTGGGGCAGACCAATCACAACAGATCGAACGGTCGATTATAATAGACTAGACGATATTGTTCTAATTAGTAAAAAGGAGAAAAGGGCTTTTATAATTGACATCATAGTGCCACTCTTTCATAATATCAGGAAAACCGAGTTGGAAAAAACCACTAAGTATGAAAACCTTGCGTACGATTTGAAAAACCAGTGCAAAACTACATAAGGTAGAGATAGTGCCTTTCGTTATATCCGCCGAAGGCCTAATAAGTAAGAACTTTTCAAAAAATTTGAAGAACCTTGGCATCTCAAAATCGATTGCCATAGTAGGACAACGTGCAGTACTCTTGTAGACATGCCACATTGTTCGTAAAATTTTATGCTTAGTGAGATGAGTTGAATTGCTTTCTCATTTTGGCATTGTAATATAGACCAGCTTATATAATAATTATAATAATATAATAATTATTAATTATTAATTATAATAATTTCTTCTTGAATTCTTGCGATTTCTTGAGGAATAACAACTTTCAGTTTGTGTATCGTGTGTGATTTGTTAGCATACTTAATGCAACCCCACAAAAAAGTCGCAAAAAGTCTCACACAAAACTGTTTGCGCTGTGCAAAGTTACTTTCTCTCAACTATTGCACAAGCATCATTTTATAGGGATAAAATTTCAAATCCTCATGCATAATGCGTTGTAGCGATCGACAGGACATACCTACAGCTGAAGCTTGAGGCCTAGTAATAATATTTCATTAGCAGAATAAGGTGTAGCGCGGTTCTGTTGGAATGAGATTATTCAGATCAATATTATTCAATTGGGCCCGGAAAATCCAATTATCATCTCACGATAACGAATACAATTCACAGTTACAGCTTCACCAGCAGCATTCTGAAAGAAATACGGCCCAATTATACCTCCTGACAATAATGCATACCAAACAGTGACTCGATTAGGATGTGAAATACATGTAGTATGTTTCATCTGAAAAGATCATTTTTTGAGAAAAATCATCTATTTGTTCTTGAATCCTTTGACAAATACACGAGGCTTTAAATGAATAAGTGGCTTTAGTTCCTGTGTTATTTGAACCTTATGTGTTTCAGTCTTCCGTAACACTTTCACGTACCAAATCAATATGCTCTTGTGAACGACCACTACAACTATTTATTGCCCTTCTTTTATCTTCCACCGAACCGGTTTCCTGAAATTTTTGAACAATTCGTTTTGATATTACTTTCATATGAATGATTGTGAAAACCATAAATGTCACGTAATTTTCTAGAAACATTTTTCACTGAACAATTTTAACGCATTGTTTCATTGTGTACTACTAGTGTAAATGTTATACATTACACTTCTAAAATGAGGCTACACCTAGCTATATTCACAACGCTATCTGTGTTTTACTCAAGAATTTAAAAAACTGCTCAATTTGAAAGACCCGTTATGTAAAATATTACAATCAATAATATCAGCTACTCTCTCAAGAGAAGCACTGTTGAGCTTCCCGATTCAGGAGCACATGGCTATGCCATATGGTATGGTATGGGTATATCTTTGGTTATTATATATATATATATATATATATATATATATATATATATATATATATATATATATATATATATTTAAACCTCAATCAGTATAGAAAAAGACTATATATATAGAATGTTCCAAAAAATAATAGTATTCCTAATACTATCAAAAAAATCAGCAAAAATTTAAAAAAAAAGTTAAAATGAGGTGCTCTATTTAAACTATCATATCTAGGCGAAATTAATAGATAAAAACTTTCTTCCAATGGCATTTAAAAGGGGACTTAATGTACTTTTGAGATACTTATTCCACAATTTATATTTAAATAAATAAACAAAGATTAATATCTAAAAATGTCCACTATATTTTATATATATATATATATATATATATATATATATATATATATATATATATATATATATATATATATATATATAAACAATATAATATTTATGATTTACTTACCACAAACTGTATCAAGATCGAAAAAAACCCACACTATGTGTGCAAAAAGGTTATTTAAATAAAAAAAAACACTGATACAACAACAGCTCTGGGTGGCGTACAGCCTGATATGACTGGTGGGAGATCTGTAGTGGGGATAGTGAAATTTTACTTTAAAGGCATCCCCTCAACGTGACCATTTATAGGGGAAAAGCATTTTTAATTCACCCCCTGAGTATCCCTTGTCCAGTGCTTCTCTTGAGGGTGAAGATAACATATTTTTCAGCAAGGTATGTTTATTAGAATTACGATCAAATCAAAAATATTGGAAGCAAAATTATTTAATTAAGTCAATGGAAACATTATTACAAAAAAGTACAGAAATTGGTGTTTTATTTTAAAGAACTGGGAAGTATGCGGGGCTTAATTAATTTTTCCTCATTCCAACAAAATGGGTCTTTGAGTATGCCTCAATAATTTATGCTTAAGTATAATAATTAGTCTTTTTAGCGAGCCTTGTTTTTTTCGTTAAACTCGATAAGCTTAAAAATTAATCTTTCCCAAGATTCTGAAAATGATTAAATCGGGACAGATTATTAATTGCTACTTTGGTTCGTTTTTGATATTTTATTGAGGATCAAATTTAACTTGTGTAAATTTTGACTTAGTCAAATACGTTAAAATAATTAGTCTTTACGTTAATAGTAAAATTCCCTTATTTAATTTTTTCTAGTTATACCAGGGTGTAACGTTACCTTTTTTCCTTTGTTTATAAATAAATAATTATATTTCACTCTTATGATTTTAATGCGAAATATTCAGTCGGTTTCGAGTTTTTAACAAAAAGGCTACAATGAATGAAATAAATCGCAAAATGACGGCAATTTTAAGATATTATTTTAAAAAAGGCTGCAACTGATATCATCTATAAGATTTGGCGAAGTAGAGGAAGAAGGTACCTCATCAATCCGAACGCCTCAACTCTGGTTCGAAAACTTCCGAGAAAGGGGTATAAGTCTTAAACATAGGGGAAAAGTCAGGTCGTAACAATTCACTTTGAGTTGCTTAATCAGCGTATTTCAAAAAATAAGCTGACTAAAAGATTTGAAATGATAACAACATACAAAAAATTGACGAACAATACGTATAATTGGCATTATTAGTGGACCGATGCTTTCTGTTCTTAAATTTTCTTTGTTCTCATCTCCATAATTTAAAAGATATACAGCTTTGCTCTCGAAGTTTTCCTATAGATGACGTTAGCTGTAAGTAGTCGTCGAAATAAATCAAAGATGGTATGAAATACCTTTGGTCATCTTGTAACCATAACCCCATAGCACCAGTAGTCGATTTGTGTTTACATCATAAAGTTATTCGAGATTAAAAATTTCAGTTTATGAGTCAAATTCTCGTCAATTGCGGAAGGTGATAATTTAATTCTTTAATATGAGGAAATCTGCGGCTGAGACTCACCGAATGATCGCAAACATTTATGGTGAGGTCACTATGAGTGAAAGAAGGGGCTGTAAGTGGTTACAATGCTTCAAGAGTAGTGATTTTCACGTCGAAGCGATGAAAGAGCGAAACTTTTAGAAGGTGAAGAATTAGAGGCATTGCTTAATGAAGACTCGTGTCAAAGTCAAGAACAGTTGGCAAGATCATTGGGAGTGACTCAACAAGCAAATTCAAAATGCCTCAAAGACATGGGAATGACCCAGAAGCAAGGATATGTTTGCTTGTGAACAGTGGCTTGAAAGGCAAAAACGAAAGGGATTTCTGCATCGCATTGTGACTGGGAACGAAAAATGGATTTATTACGATAACCCCAGGAGTCGAAAATCATGGAGATATCTCGGCCACTCGGCGCTTCCATGCCGACGGCCAAACCGAATATTCACGGTTTCTGTATTTGGTGGAACCAGCTCGGTGTAGTGTATTATGAGCTGTTAAAACCATCTAAAACAATCACAGGGATTCCTTATCGAGCGCAATCAATGGTTTTGAGCCCAGCATTGAAAGACAAATGGCCGTGATACAGCGAAAGACACCATGAAATGATTTTGCAGCATGACAATTGCCGGCTCCATGTTGCGAAAGTGATTAAAACATACTTGAAAACGTCGAAATGGAAAGTCCTACTTCACCCACCGTATTCTCCAGACGTTGATCCCTCTGACTATCACCTGGTTCGAACGATGACGTGGCTGACCAGCAGTTCCGGTCTTATGAAGAAGTCAAAAATTGAATCGATTCGTGGAGCGCTTCAAAAAATTATCAGTTTTTTCAACGCGGGATTCGAATTCTCCCTGAATGATGAGAGAAAGTAGTGGCCAGCTATGGACAATGCTTTCAATCATAACTGTATAACCAATTTTTTTACAATAAAGCCTTGAATTTTGAAAAAAAAGGCGGGGGTAAAGTTATATATATATATATATATATATATATATATATATATATATATATATATATATATATATATATATATATATATATATATATATATATATATATACAACTATATATATCATCATCATCAACATTATTCAGCCACTGTCGATCCACTGCAGGATGAAGGACTTCCCAGCATGCTTTCGACTTGCGCAACCCTAAGCTTTCCTCTGCCATTCGGGTCCAATATACTTGATGATGTCATCCATCCATCGTGATTTCGGTCTTCTTCGTGAACGTTTATGATCAAGCGGTGGATACCGACGACAGATGGACCAAAGCAATCCTGGAATGGGTATTCCAGGATTACTTTGATCCATCTGTCGTCGTATCGCCTCGCTATATGGCCTGCCCACTTCCATTTGAATTATTTCACCCTTCCTATGATGTCACATACCCTCGTTTGTTCTCTGATCCACATGCAGATCTTTCTGTCCCGCTTTGTAATGCCAAGCATACACCTTTCCATCCCCCACTACCTACCTGAAGCTTTTGAATTCATTGTGATGTGAGTGTCCATCTTTCACTCCCGTGTCGCACGCACTGATTAAAAACCTTTCTCTTCAGACAAAGTAGGAGTTTGTTCTTATTATTGAGTTTGTTCTTGTTATTGAACCTGCCAAATGCCTGCCAGCCACACTTAACACACCATTCCAGTTCCCCGGCGGTATCATCCTCCATTGAAATCCTTTGCTCAAGTTATATGTAGTGATCCACAACCTCTAAATCGCTTCCTAAAATAGAAATTCTTCTGTTGACAACAAATTTGTTGAACATAGCCTGACTCTTTTTTGGGTTTATATTCAAACCAAATGGTTCTCCTGCCCTTTGCAGTTCTTGTATGTGTTTTTGTATCTTATCTGGGTCTTGTGAGAGGAGTACGATATCAGCTGCGAATCTAAAATGGCATAGTTATATACCACTGATTTTTATTCCCTCCTGTCCCTAATCCAGATTACGGCATACCGCTTCAAGGAAGGCTGAGAAAAGAACAGGCGATATTGAGTCACCCTGCCGTACATCCCGTTCTACGTAGAGTTTTGACTTCAAGGTCATGTATGTGCACTGTAGCTGTAGCTGCCTCATACATGGATCGCTGTAGGTTCACATATGCTCTGTCTATCACCTAGTTAAGTAATGCATCTCTTATGGCTTGCGTTTATATTGAATCAAATACCTTTTCATAGTCAATAAAACCCAAGCACAGTAGCATGGTGTATTCATTGTGCATTTCTATGGCCTGTTGCACAACCTGGATATGATCTATTGTATTGAATCTGTTTCTGAGTCCTGTCTGCTCTCTTGGTTATGAATAATTCAGTGTTCTTAATATTCTTTTAGATATGATATTGGTGTAAACTTTGTACATTACTGATAGGAGGCTCAATGGGCGGTAGTTTTTTAAATCTTCTTGTGCTCGTTTCTTATGAAGAAGGATCATTTCAGCATTTTTTCATACACTGGGTATTTTTTGATCTTTGAGACATTTTGAGTACAATTTTACCAGTATTTTATGTAAAGTTCGACAACCTGCTTTTAACATTTCAACCATTACATTATCCTTTCCTGAAGCCTTTCCATTCTTCATCGCTTCTATAGCAGTCACTTCATCCAATAGGATATCTGGCATTTGCTCTTCTCTGGACATTGCTGTCTTTGATTGGTTCTGATTTTCATATAACTTGGAATTAAATCTTCTGATAACCTCTAACATTTCCGTACGCTCCCTACACACTCTGCCATCATCGCGCATTAAGGCAAACATTTGTGTCCTTTTAATTATCAGCATCTGTTTAGCTTTGTTTATTGCTTTGTTTTCTTCTAGAGTTTTTTGCACTAGCTGCATGTTGAACCGACGCGTTTCCTCTTAAATACGTTTTCTTATAGTTCTGCAAAACTCAATGTACTCGACCCGGTCAAAAGGACTGCCTGCATTGTACATTATCCGCCGTTTCTTCATTAAATCAATGGTCTCATTGGAGATTTTTGACTGTTTGAAACTTTTTTCTGCATTGTAGATGATTTTTTCATAATGATCTGTTGTTTTCACCTCTGCTGGGGCTTGCAATACAGCTAAGCGGTTCGACAAAACAATCTCAAATTCGCTGCCCCTCTGTAGCAGCTTCCCAGAATTCACTTTATCCTTCTTCGATCTTACCATTCTTGTACGCTCTCTTCGACACTTTATCCTAACCTTTGCTCATACCAATCTATGATCACTTCCAACATTAAAGTGGTCTGTAGTATATATATATATATATATATATATATATATATATATATATATATATATATATATATATATATATATTATATCGGCAATAAATCTGGAGATTCTGGTATTCGATGGCCAGGCGCCATTCCTTATCATAAACTCTAAACGCTATTTGACTAACTGTGTGCAGCCTGCTGATATCTTGCTGAAAAATGAAATTGGACAAACTTGCAGATATGACCTAAATTGATAGTATGATTGTCATATAAATAGAACATAGTTTAGTTTTAAAATTATACTGAATCATCTCCTAATGATTTTAACATGGTTAGCAAAAGGCGCGTCTATAAGCTCAAAAGAAGTAATGTTTAGTGCAGAATTTATATTATACCTTATAAATGAACTAATTATAAGTTTTACAGTAATATTTGATAATAGAGTGTGTTAATTCAATCTAAATGATGAATGAATTATCCCCTGATGGAGTTAACACGGTTAGCGAAATACGCGTCGAGAAGATAAAAAAAAAATTTGATCTGTAGTGGTAAACCTCTTCGAATTTAGTAATGTATCAATTTATTTACACTAATTAATTTTTTCTCGTTCTTCCTTGGTACCCCCTGGCATGGCGTTTCTTTCACCAACGTTTCTTGCAGTGTTCCAAACAGTTTCCGTTCTAGACTTCTGGTATTTCTTCAAAACGGCCAGCAAATTCTTTTGAATGACTTCTATGGACTCAAAACAGACTCCACTAGCTAGTTTCTTCTATTGAGGAAACATAATAATATCTTAAGGTGCCATATATGGTAAATGTGGTGCTTTTGCAATGCTATTTTTTTGATTTTGTGCGAAAAATTTACACTTATCATTGAAGTGTGCGATGATGAGTCATAGAAACGCAAAAACCATGAATTATTTTGCCTCAAATCTAATACTGAATCAGCAATTACTCAGTACAAGGTCCTTGATATTGATTATGTTTTATTCATTGGTTTATCTTTTTAAAGATGGTTCATATTCAATTGCTTTTTTACTATCACTAAAGTACTTGCAGCACTTGTAAAAATATTTTTATCATCTCTTCGCCACCTTAGCCTTTTTTTGGCATATTTAATACATCTGCACAAGAAATTTCGATTTTTAAACTATTTTCAAAAGTGGCCGACAATTTCTAAGTTAACAAGCGAATTGATATGATTAATATTAATATGATGTCATACGACCTTAAAAAATCAGATGCTTGAATCAATACGAAAAGCTCGCGAATTTTTAAAACAAAAGTCACTTATTGATCAAACTAGTAAAAACAGACAAAAAATAATCCTCCTTCATTCCTGACCAATATCAAAATATGAACGATGAAGTAAAATTAAAAACTCTTTCTCCTACTCTATTTTCCTAATCTAATATAACTAAAAACTCGATATGGCATCCAAAGGCTGTGCTCATTTTAGCATCTTTTAACTAAAAATTACTTTAAAAAAATAATTGAAACCGAAAAGAAATAACATTATCAAATATAATTAAGCTTATTTTAATATAAAGTATATATATTTTATAAATATGGAAATATTATAAATTTCACGTATATGTATAAAACACAGGGAAACCCAAATATAAATATATATAACAAAAGTGCAAAACTATAAGAAAACGTATTCGAGAGGAAACGCGCCGATTCAACATGCAGCTTGTGCAAAAAACTCTGGAAGAAAACAAGGGAATTAACCAAGCTAAGCAGAAGTTAAGAAAGAAAATGACACAAATATTTTCCTTAATGCGTGACGATGGTACAATATGCAGGGAACGGACGGAAATGTTAGAGGTTGTCTGAAGATTTTATTCAAACTTATATGAGGGCCAGACTCAAGCAAGAACAGCAATGCCCACTGAAGAACAAGTGCCGGATATCCTGGTGGAGGAAGTGACTTAGGCTATAGACTCGATGAAAAATGGCAAGGCTCCAGGAAAGGATAATATAACTGTGGAGATATTAAAAACTGGTGGTTGGACTTTACATAAGACACTAGTAAAATTATACTCAAAATGTCTCAAACAACGAGAAGTAGGAGCACGGGAAGCTCAAAGAACTACCGCCCAATAAGCCTCCTCCATTAGTCGTGTACAAAGTTTTCACCAAGATAATATCCAAAAGAAAACTCAATGACGCACAACCAAGGGAGGAAGCAGGATTCAGAAGTGGATTCAATACAATGGATCACATCCAGGTCAGAGAAAGACACAATGAATACACTAAGCCACTATGCTTGGCTTTTATCGATTATGAAAGACTGATGACATTACTAAGTACATTGGACCCGAATGGCAGAGGAGAGCTCAGGACCGCGAGAGTTTGAAGCATGCTGAAGAGGCCTTCAATCTTGCAGTGGATTGATACAATGAGACAACAGTAGTCAGGAGTTATACACTCCCGACCGTTGGGTTCCATAATCTCATGTGGAACGCTCAACAACCTGCGTCTCCACCAAAATGAACATTCGTTAGTTGCTTGACTGGAAGGAAGTTGCTTGACTGGAGTACATGTTTTACATGTAGTTTGTGGTTTAATATGTGTCGTCCAATTTGAGAGATGGGTGGGGCTCCCTTCCAGTCAAGCAACTAAGGAATGTTCATTTTGGTGGAGACGCAGATTGTTGAGCATTCCACATGAGATTGTGGAACCCAACGGTCGGGAGTGTATAACTCCTGACTACTGTTGTCTCATTGGACGCAATCCAAAAAAATCACAAAACTGCAATTATAAGTCATCCGACGAGAGATCGGCGAAAATGTGGGTTGTTTGATTGTGGAGAGGGACTTTTTATTCTTGACGAGAGAGCATATGTCGGTAACCTGATGGATCTAACCACCAACAGACGAAACATGGGTCCTCCAATGTGAGGGATGGGTGGGGCTTCCTTCCAGTCAAGCAACTAACGAATGTTCATATATATATATATATATATATATATATATATATATATATATATATATATATATATATATATATATATATATAGAAGAGAGAAAATAAGACAACAAGAAATATTTCATTGGGGAACTTTGTTATGATGCAGTAGAACGACTCAAATATTTGGGTAGTATACCCAAATGGTACAACCTGGAAAATAGAAGCGGGAATAGGAATAGAAGGAAACAAGTATTATTTCTCACTTCAACAAATATTCAAGCACCTAATCTCTCGCGCAATACCAAATTAAAAATATATGCCTCTATATAGTTACCTATCGATCACAAATATCAGTATTAACAACAATATCCCATAATCGATTAAAAATGTTCGAAAGTAAACGTTTGAGAAGAATTTTTGGACCAATGAACGACAGAGACAAGTGCGAAATAAGTACAAAACAAAAAATTAAACTGTATAAAGGACTTGATATACAGAGTGTGTTATAGCACTTAAAGTGACAGTACTTCTTGTCACCTCGTCGCAATGGAACAAAGACCTAATACTATATTTTGTTTCAAGCTCGGTAAAACTTTTACAGAAACATTTGAATTAATGGAAAATGTTTATGGTGATGATTGCTTATTCCATATATGCTTGTTCGAGTGGTATAAGCGACTCCAGGACGGTCGAGATGCTTTAGAAATCCATCCAAAGCTAGACCGACGAAAAAATAAAAATCTCAATGAGGTAGAAAAAGTGCGTGAAAGGATCGCGACCGATACGCATTCGACTGAAAGATGGATAGCGGACGAATTAAATACTGAAGTGTGGGTGAAAATATGATTCACACAAATTTCGACAAAATATCTAAACAAACAAAAAATATGTGCTTGATTTGTTCCTCACGTCTTACATGAGGACCGTCCCTGTTGTGAATTTTTGACGAAAAAACAAGTCTGTGGGCTTCAGCGTCCTCCGTATTCACCTGACTTATCTCCGTGTGACTATTTCCTGTCCCCGAAATTCACACCGGCCATGAAAGGAACGTTTTATGACAATGTTGCACAAGTTCAAGAAGCCACGACAAGTGTCGATGAGGCGATTCCAATAAATAACATAAATATCTATGCTAGCATTGGTTGAACGTGCGCAGCGGTGTATTGATGCGAAAGGGATGTATTTTGCATAAAAATAAATAATTTTGGCCAAATAACTAATTGTTTTATTTGTGCTTAAAAAGCTCCGTTATTTTTCCGACGTACTGTGTAGTTCCGGCAGTTAAAAATTCATGTTGGAGAGTATGGAAGAAGAGTGAGCACCGAAAAAAGCTCCTGGATGTTGTCATAAACAATCTTAGAGACGAGTAACAGAAAGACCTAAGGGGAGATGGTGAGGTGATGTCAAAATAAAAAAAAAGTGAAGAAGACATCAAAGCCTTAAACATTAAAATATGGCATTTAATTGCACCAAGCAGACGGGATTGTTTTTTATGGTGAAATGGGCGAAGATACTTAAAAAGACTGTTGTGCGACAAAAAAACACAAAATAATATAAATTCCCAATTTTATAAAAAAGCAACAATGTATTTGTGCCCTTAAATGAAGACATGTTAATAAATGACTTGGTTGAAATGGAAAAGTTTCGTTCAAAAACATATTTTCCAATATCGAACTCCAACATTATTGCATAGGGGCAAAAATAAAAAACACTCCACTTAGTTAATTGTTCTTTGGAGTGACATCAATTTGAAGATTAATGGTAAAAGTTTACGATACCCCCAACGCGTGTCGTGTTGGCATTTTAGCATGACGTTTTACGGATGTTAATTATTAGATTTCCATTTTCGCACGGTAGCTTGAACAGTACTGATGTTTTCATGCTTTTATGGTAGACCGGCCGGTTTATTTATAAGTATTGATATTATGCGACACTCTCGACAAACATGTTTCTAATTGAAACCACGTATTGAGTTAACAAATAATTTCGTTCGCTTTATTTTCCAGTGCATCTTTATTCTAATGGGTTCTTGTTTTTCTCGGCAGTATCATGTAACTTGATTATCCCCTAAATTAAAACCTCTGCCAAGAGTAGGGTAGAGGGGGCCTTGGAACAGGGGTATCTTGGACAACTTTAATTATAAACAAACAAAATGTTTTTTTTTAATTTAGGGTGGTAGCACAGCTGCCAACTAATATCTATCAACTGTTCCATGTTTCAAGTTAAACAATACATTGTCAAATTTACGCCTTAATTATTAAATTTGTATTTTTCAAATGTAAATATCTCTGAATTAAAATAATGATTTATTCGTGTATGTATGAACTGTCAGTCAAGCTTTATATCTTCTACTGTCCAATTAAGGGAAATAATTCCATTCTTATGCATGTTTAATATGTTTGGATTAATTGTGTATCTAAAGTATACTAGTGGGGCAGGTTTGAACAACATACGAGGGGCCAATTGGCACACTTCATTCCAACACAAATTCAAATAATAACAATTCATCATTTAGCAACAATCGTTACTCCTACTCATAATGCTGCTTTCACGTCATGTAACATCACTTCAGGATTCTCCAAACCAGGTATCTATCCATTTTCGAAGAATGTATTTACGGAAGTCGGCTTTCAATGTTCAGAAATTACAAATCGTCCTTTAAAAGCGTCAACATCTTCTCAGTTAGCATGTTATATAGATCAAAAATCATCTCATTTACACATGAATACTGATAACTTGTCAGAACTGATGATAGACGTCCAAGAAAGAGCTCGATACCAGTTAGAGACATCTGAAAATATCGAAAACGTTGCTAATATTATTCAAGTCTTATCTCCTCCTATAGTACAACCTCTCCTAAAAGCCACACCACGAACAGCAGGAAAGAGAGGAAAGAAACGAATTTTAACAGACACTCCAGAAAATTTAAAGAGAAACCAGTTTTGGAGGACGGTTACTAAAATCAGCATTGCGCTCTAACTCAAAACAAACTGCCTCGCAAACTATTGCAGAACAAAAAGTCAGGAAAGCAACTAAGTTTAAGAATAAAAAGTCGAGTGAACTGCAGTCAGATTTAAGTGAAGTTATTAATCTTAATAACATAAGTATTTACTTTAAGTATTTTCATTGGTAGTTTCATTTATATTATCTAATTTTAAAAGTAAAATAATTTTTACACTTTTTTCTAACGAATCTCTTGGATCAATTCTTCTATTGGAACCTTTGGTGTGAAACACTAAACTTGAAGAGATTTACCACTGAACACCAAATCACTTTTTTAAACTGCTCGACGCACATTTCGCTAACCATGTTAACATCATCAGGAGATGATTTAATCTAATTCTAAAACTAAACTATGTACTATTTATATGAAAAGCCCTACCTAACGAAGCGTGTAAAAATCATGAACCGTGAAGTTTTCTAAGCCTACATTAATAATTGAAAAAGTTGGCTGAACGGGATAGGCCTTTACTCCCAGTTCACGATTTTCTTACATTTTTCTATATGAATGCTTTCATATGCATCCAAAGCCCTATTATTATTAACAATTTTAATTAGTCTTAAATTACTAATATCTATACTGTGGCCGTGTTCGATTGCATGTTGGGCAACACAAGATTTTTCATTTTTCCCATATTTAATGTAGGCAATATGTTCTTTATATCTTATCAATATGGATGTTCTTGTTTGCACACTATACCTTCGATCACAGTCTTGACAACTACTTTCGTAAATCCCCGACTTTTCATGTTGCTCTACTTTATCATTTAGATTACCCAGAACTTCTCTTAATTTATTATATGGTTTGTACACAACCTTAATATCCACATTTTGAAAAATTTTGTCTAGCCCTCTTGTTAATTGGGCATCAAATGGTATTACCATGAATTTCTTTGTGTTCTGATCCTTTTTAAAAATCGAAGATTCTTTTAATAATTTTCTGAACTTATGTTTTCTAATTAATTTATCTATGTTCTTATTATATCCATTCACTTCAGATACCTCTCTAATTAATTTTAATTCTTTGTTATAATTATCTTTATTTAAAGGAAAATTAATTAATCTATTTACCATAAAATTTTAAACTAGCCATCTTATTTTGGAAGCTCTGATTTGAATCGTTAGGAATGTATCTCGAAGTGGTGGTGTTTTTTTTTCTGAAAATATCAAAATCTAACCTATTTTTATTGCTTCTGCTGACTAAAACATCCAGAAATGGTAAACTATCGTTGTTTTCGAGTTCATGCGTGAATATTATATTTTGGGATTTACTATTTAAGTTCTTAATAAAATCATCTAAATTTTCATTTTTCGAATCGAAAATGGCAAAAACGTCATCCACATATCTTAGCCATACTTTCGAAAAGTAACTGAATTCATCTTTGGCCTCGGTTTCAAATTTACTCATAAATAAGTTGGCTAAGAACGGTGACAGAGAATTGCTCATTGCCTTTCCTTCTTGTTATTCATAAAACCTGTTATTAAGCTGAAAACAATTTTGCTTCATACATAATCTTGTTAAGAAGATGTACTCAGAAACAATCGTGTTATTAAAACCGTTTAACTCGAATAACTCCCTCAGGTATTTCAAGGTATGTGGAATCGGCACTCGGAAACAACGATGAAACGTTAAAGGAAACCAAAACCTCACCTTTCTGTAGATGTGTGTTTCTGACTTTTTCTATGAATTTGGTTGAGTTTATCACAGAACAGGAAGATAGTTTGTTTGATAGATTTTCAAATTCCTTTGTTAACCACTGCCAAGTTGTACGTTGGAGAATCAATGGATGACACAATTGATTTTCCTGGATTTATTGAAAGAATCTTCTACTTTTCAAAAGGATCAGAACACAAAGAAATTCATGGTAATACTATTTGATGTCCAATTAATAAGAGGACTAGACAAAATTTTGAAAAAAGTGGACATTAAGGTTGTCTACAAACCATATAATAAATTAGCAGATGTTCTGGGTAATCCAAAGGATAAAGTAAAGCAACATGAAAAGTCGGGGAATTACGAAATTAGTTGTCAAGCAAGTGATCGAAGGTATATTGGGCAAAGAAAAAGATCCATATTGATAAGATATAAAGAACATATTACCCACATTAGATATGGGAAAAACGAAAAATTTTGTGTTGCTCAACATGCAATCGAACTCGACCACAATATAGATATTAGTAATTTATGACTAATTAAAAGTGTTAATAATAATAGGACTTTGGATGCATATGAATGGATGCATATGAAAAATGTAAGAAAATCATGATCCGAGATAAAGGGCGGGATAGGCCAACTTTTTCAATTATTAATGCAGACTTAGTAAACTTCACGGTTCATGATTTTTACACGCTTCGTTAGGTAGGGTTTTTCATATAAATAGTACATAGTCTAGTTTTAGAATTAGATTAAATCATCTGTTTCGATTTTTCGTGTTTCGAGCAGTTTAAAAAAGTGATTTGGAGTTCAGTGGTAAATCTCTTCAAGTTTAAAATCTTTTAGAGGTTATACATCTAAAACTTGATTATAAACAAAACCTGAATGATAATAAAACTTATCTTTAAATGAAAAAATAATAATTTATGTTGTGAATTTACAAATTATTCCAACATGCCCCAGGGCTATTCCAAGGTCCCCCAACAAGAGCACCTTGGAACAAAATGATTTTTTTATTGATAATAAAATTTGATGTAATCGCTTTTTTTAATTAACTAAGGTGTATTATGAAAGGTAAATGTCCAAAATATCTATCAGAGCATAAAAAATATTAATAATTTTAGTACATTCGAGATAATTAATAAATAAATAAAAAGTGTTTCAAGGTGCTCCCCTCTCGCTTACATAATTTATAAAAATTTGGACTGGGAGACTCGGTTACCACTGTAACCGAGACTTAAAAAGCCACATTAAAATCAGTGTTTTCAATTTCATCATAATCTTGATTCTTCTATATGGAGCTGAATCCTGGGTCGTCTATTGAAGACAACTTGAGAGATTTTATCAAGGCTGTCTCCGGAAAATGTTGAGAATAAGCGGCAAGACTATCAGACCATAACGGAGATACTTGAAAGAGCCAACAGTTTGAGCATATAATCCCAGAGCATAAAAACTCATCTGAAATGATTAGGTCATTGTTAAAGGACGCAAGACACTAGAATGCAGAAGCAGATCCCTTATAGGAGGGATGGCGAACTTTTATTAATCTACGTGCAATTTTTTCTAAATAAATGTTTAATGAGACCGTGATTGAGGCCAATGACTGAGGCCTTTTGAGACCAATATCTTTATTTGTAACCAGAAATATACATTTTGTACAGCAATAGTAACATTAACAGTTTTATGTTTATATAAAACAAATTAATGCGACTTCGCTATTGCAAATTAGATGCCAAATAACTTATATTAGATCCTTATTTTGTTACTTTTAGCAGAATGAAAGCTGAACTGGAGTCATCTGATAAACGGTTTTTAAGCCAGTTTTTAATGTAATTCATTTCTGAAAATAATGACTAGATAGATGCATAGATAGACGAAAATATTGTTAAGATCGCAAAATAAAAATTAAAATATCAAAATGGAAACGTGGAATTCAATTCCACGTTTCCATAATTTTGGTACTGTCATTTTTACTCATATATTTTCTGATAGTCCTTCTATATCATTTAATTCCAACTCTGTCCTCGTTTCGATAATTTTTTAAATCCATAATGAACTGAACCGGAAATCAATCAGCTGCATTTTAATTTCTTCAATTTCTAACCAATCAAATTTGGACCAGTTCGGTTTATCAACTGAAGCCATATAAGGATATACATTATGTCAAAAAAGTACCTGGAATTGGTCAATAAAACACAAAATGTTTATTATTTATCCAAATTTATTGTATCGCCTTCAAAGTAGCCCCCTTGCGAAATAATACGCTTATACCAACGAATAATCCAATTGTCAAAACATTTTTTAAATGCATTTTTCGGAATTGACTTCATTTCTCACCGCGAATTCTCTTTTATGTCTTCTATCGACTGAACACAGTTGCCTGGAAGTTGTAATTTGAGTTTTGGAAGAAGAAGGAAGTCGGCCGGAGCCATTTCAGGTGACTACGTGGTTGTTCGATCGTTTTTGTTGAGTTTTTGATCAAAAATTCGTTCACAATTATAGCCTTGTGAGATGGTGCCTGTCGTGATGCAAAATCCAAGAGTTTTCTTTGCACAAATCTGGCCTTTTTCGACGAATTTGCTCTCTCAAACGCCGCATAACGCTTAGATAATATTATTTATTTACCATCTGATCTTCTGGCAAGAATTCCAATGCACTACACCGCTATAATAAAAAAATCAGTCAACATCACGTTAACTTTTGATTGACTTTGCCGCCGTTTTTTCAGTTTCGACTCAATTGGAAGGCACCATTCCTAAGTTTGTTAACTGGTTTGCCTGACAAACTTGTGTACCCATGTCTCTTCACGAGTTACGATGCATTTTATGAATGTGGGGTCGCAATTGACTCGTTCAAGCACGTCTTAGGCGACCTTTACGCGATTGAGTTTCTGAAGAAAATTCAAGTCTTTCCGCACTAGCCGAAAAAAGGAAAGGAAGAAAGAAAACCATGCTCAAACAATCGCTTAAAATGGTATGAATTGATTCGTGAGACATAGAAAAATCAGCGGCTATCTCTCTCAAACTTAAATGACGATTTTCAATCACCATTTCCTTCACTTTAGCGATGTTAACTTCAGTTGAAGACGTTGATGGCCAACCAGAACAAGGCAAATCTTCCATCACGTCTCGACCGGCTTTCAATCCACTGTAATACTGATAGGCACGTGTTTTTAACAAAGTCGATTCACCGTAAGCCTTCTGCAACATTTTCAGCGACACGAAATTCTATTTGCAATGCAAAATTTAAGACCAATTCTTTATTCGATGTTTTTGTTTTATCCAAAACACACTTGAGATTAACGAAAACAAAATCGAGCATCTTGACAAAATCGAGCACTGCAAACAAACTAAATGACAGGTAATGATTAAATTCCGCATCAGTATAGAGGACAGTTGTGTTAACTTAGCGATAAAAAGAATTTCTTTTAAGCGGGCGGACTTTTTGACAGAATTTTTGACAGAGTATTTCCGATAATTATTTGAACTGAGACAATCTCGATGAAAATTCTTTGACTGAAGAACAAATTACCGAATGGTCCAACCAGTCACTGAAGAGTTTAAGTGACTGATTGAGCTCTGGTTGGACTTCTGGTCTTGTTTCTTGTGTAAATCCAAATCTCTGGTGATTTTTTTCAAGTTAAGGAACTACTTGTAGTTTTTAGTAACAATATCATTACCGATAGATCAATTCTTCTATTGGAACCTTTTGTGTGAAACACTAAACTTGAAGAGATTTACCACTAAACACCATATCACTTTTTTTTTAACTGATCGACGCACGTTTCGCTAACCATGTTAGAATCATCAGGAGATGATTTATTTTTTTTTTAATTGAGATTAAATCATCTCCTGGTGATGCTAATTAGCATGGTTAGCGAAACGTGCGTGGAGCAGTTAAAAATAAAAGTGATTTGGTGTTTAGTGGTAAATCTCTTCAAGTTTAGTATCATTACCGATAGTTGTTTTATTTGCGCCTTGAAGCTTTACATTTAATTCGGTGAAATGCTGGCACATGACCGTAAAAACATTAATTTTAAAAGTCAGAGTATTGTTCAATATTTCCCTAATTTTGTAAAAACAGTCTGATTTTTTCCAATCAACAAATCTCTGAAGTACGTTACAGAGGCAAAACCAGCGAACATTATTATACATCAGTAGGTCATTATACACCGAGTTGACTTCATCCAACAAAGCATCAAACTTTCGCTTATTTAAAGCCTGCGATGATATGAGGTTCACTACATTTGTAACTACGGCCATTATATTATCAATTGAGACAAAACCACCCTTTGCACACCAGACTTGTTGATCCAGTTGACCGCCAGTTTTAAGATCCTATATTTTATTGCGTTTCTAGGTAACAAAGTATATTTGATGCGCTAGATGATCTTATATTTATTTTCAAAATCATCAAAATAAGTGGGGGCACATGCTAACCAGGCTTCCTTCAAAAACTCTCCCTTGTTAAAAGGTTTATCATGACAAGCAATGATATTTGCAGTCGAGAAACTTGCGGCACCAGTATGACAATCCTTGCTAACATATTTAATCATAGATGTCGACCGTTTATTTCCCTCTTTAGTTGCACATGCAATAAATTCCTTTTGCTCGGGTTCGTTTTGACAAAGAGATTTGTGATTTGTTTCATAATGCCGTTTATTTTCAGATGATGTTCTACATACCACTGTTGAAAAACATAAAACACCGCTCTATCACCTTTACTAATTATCTCATATTTCGCAGTCCGCCAAGTCTGAAATTCTCTATTACACTGATATTGCCCTTTTTTGCCAAACTAGTCATGTTGAATAATACTTAAAAAATGTAGATTTAACTTAAACAGTCAGTTGTGTCAACGAAATTAGGTAAAACGGTAAAACCAATGCGTAATTGCTAACTGCAGTTGAGGACATAAAAAAAACAAACAAATGATGCACGTCCCGCCGTCCTACGTCCCCTGCGCTTGCTCACTGCTATCCGATCGGTGAGAAATTCGTGCGAAATCTACCTACCTCCTACTTACCTACTTACCGTTCACAGTAAACTTTGTTACTATAACCTCAATGGTAGACTTAAATATAAATTATTTCGATTAGGTAACTAAATGTCTTAATTAATGCCGTGCCCAAGTTATTTTGTCGCGCGCATCATCACGTGTGCCATTTGTTCGCGATCGCTACCCTATAGCGACTTAAAGAACAAGAACCGAGAACTGTCCAAAAAGACATCACAAAATTGTCTATAAAAAACACTATGTGAAGCGTGTTTGAATGGGAAGAAACGGCAAAGGCAGACCCAAATGGCGTGAAGAGACATACAGAGTTTTACAGCTTCGTGTGGAAAATAATCGTCAAAAAGCCGCAGCCAAAAGACAGGCGCGAAAAGCCAAACAGGCTGTACTGTGTTTACTAATTCTGTATCCCATTGACTTTAAATGCTCAGCATACTGCCCATGCAGATCTAAGCTAGCTTATTTGAGCCACTATAAAATCTATAATTCTTCCACAATGGCTCAGCAAAATTAATAACCTTTGCTGAGGTCATACTCGTATCGAGTTAACAGCCATCATCACCTTTGATACTAAAATATTTTATTATCGTCTTGCAATAAAAAACCTTTAATAAAATTATATCTAAAATGTATTAAAAACTAAAAAGTTTATGACGAATAAAACAATAATGAGTAACTGAAAAATTATATAAGAGAGTCATTGCAAAAATTAGTTTTTTTGCATTGTGGTGTATTCAGTTAGTAATAACTACACTCCATCTACTGCATGTTTAATGCCTCTTAGAAGATGAGTATTTGCCACAAATATTTCTTAACATTAACATTTTTAACTTAACGTAACATTTTTTTCTTCGGGTATTTCTTGTTATATCAGCGCCCTGATGTATCTGGGTAGGCTGGATATCATTACTTGGTACTATACAAAACTTTACTTAATCCTAGAACCACAACGTGGCGACCGCGAGAGACTAAAAATCGTGTTTGCGTTTGGACTAATTTTTTTGAAGGTCACACTTTCCAGTACCTTCCTGGCTTTATATAAGAAGAATTTTAGGCTATCAGTTAGTTTTCTGCTATTTAAGGGATCGGTAAAATCGACTCATCGGTCGTGGGCGATGCCACGTTATTGATTGCGTTAAAAATAAATACAAATTTGAATTTTTGTGTGCTTTGAAAGTACGCGATTGTTTGACAAAATGGATAAAAGAAAACGCCCTTTAAAAGAAAGTGAATTAGTGAAAATAATATGTGAATTTGAAAATGAAAAAGATGATGAACCAGAAATTAATAGTGACGACACTGAGACTGATGACTATGAAGAGGCAGAAGATATGGAAGATGATGAGTTTGATTCACGCTATTTCCAGGAACAACCAAATAAAGTACCTGATGAGTTTCTACCCACTACCAGCCGTTGTGAGTCTGAAACCAGAATAGTTTTATTTGGTAAAAATGCTCACAAGTGGTGTTTGCAAAGTTTCCAAGCCAAAAATACAAGAACAAGTTAGAAAAACAAAACATCATGTTGCACTTACCTGAGCCAAAACAACTATAGTGATCAAGTATACCAACAAACAAATTCAAGTTAGAAGTACTTATTACAAAACGGAAGAACGATATATTGACCCTATAAACATAGTTGAAATTCTTGCATTACTTAGCCTTTTATATTTTTCTTGCGTTATGAAGAGAGCTCATCTCACTTTAAACGATATATGGTTTTCAGAGATTGGACCTCTAGTTTTTAGGGCGGCTATGTCTAAAAATCGTTTTGAATTCTTGATCAACTATCTTAGGTTTGGCGATAAAACATAGTAGAGAAGAACGAAAGAAAATCGATAAATTTATGGCAATAAGACAAATTATGTCATTTTTGAAGGTCGTTGCGGAGAAAACTATACTCCTTCTGAGTTTGTTACTATAAACGAAACATTGTTGGGTTTTAGTGGTAAATGTCATTTTAAAATGTACATACCCAGCAAGCCTGATAAGTATGGCTTGAAATTGGTCACTCTGTGCAATGCTAAAACTTTTTACATGTATTCCGCGAAACCATCTGCAGGTAAAGAATATATCAATAATGGCTCCTGAGAATATTCTATGGCATGATTGATATTGCAGCTATCAACGCTTTAATTATTTATAAATGTAATATTTCTGGTGATAAAAGGCCAAAGCACTCAGATTTTTTGAAAAATTTGCATTTTTACTAGTGGAACAGTAGTTAAACGAAAGAATGTCCAACAATATACTTCCACAGGAAATAAGGAGTACTATTCAAAATATTCTATGAATGTGAGGTAAAACAAGCAGAACAAAAAGTTGACAGACCTTCAGGTCGTGAGTTGAGTTTTGTCAAATGTAATTTTTGTTTATTTTTCATTTGAACATTATTCCCCGTTTGTGATATTCTTTTAGAAATATTTTGTTTATTTTTATTGTCATACGTAATAATTTGTATTATTATTGATAATCTTTCACCAAAAGATCCTTTTAATAATAAATAAAAGTTGTCTAAATAAAAACAAGCAGTAATTATTACCATAATAAGAGAAATGTAGCGTTTTAAAATGATGTTGTATAAGACGCCACGTTGTGAATGATGTAAAATAATTTCAGGTTGTCATTCTAGAGTTAATTTAAGGATTCATGCAGTTTTAAACTACAACATAATCTCTATCGTTATTGACAATCTTCGCACATCTCTCTAACAAACTTTCTAATGCCTTTTTGTATAATGAGGATGATTTTAAAGTAAAATATTCGTCATGTGCAGCTTTGACAGCTGCCGCAATAGGATTTTTTTTCGTAAAGTGAATGTTCGATAGATCTGAAAAGATAGAAATCTAACGATGCGGCACCGGATAATACGATGAGTGAGGGAATACTTCCCAGCCTAACTTTTTGATTCTTTCGGTTTTTTCGGTGATTCAAGCCCTAAAAAGTCTTGCTGCAGAATGACACCTTTTGAACGTTGTAACACTGTGTTTTTAATTAATCAGCCTTGGACGTTTTTGAATCGAAACCATTCCAAGTTTATCAAGCTGAGCTTGGTTTATGAAACCAAGTCTATCAAGCTGAGCACAACAATATTCATCACTTAGGGCTTCATTAGTATTCAGAACCTCATAGTGAATAATTCCTGTAAAATTCCACCAAACTTTTTTCAGAGTGAAGACCTGATTTTGAACTGGGCAAAGTTGATTATCTTGGTGTTAGCCGAAGAATCTTGGTGAATCTAAAATGTTTTTCATATGTGGATTGCAGTATACTCTCCATTTTTCATCTTCTGTAACAATATATTGAAGAAAAGAATCTCTGCCTAATCGAAACAAAAGTACACAGCAGATGATTACACGCTGAATTTTCTATTCAACTGATTTTTGATGTGGCACCCACATTCCTTTTCTTTGCACTTTGTGCAATTGTTTTATACATCGTTGTATTGTGAACTATGAATTTTTAGGCTTTCTAGCTAATTCCTGGATGGTTTACAAGTAATCAACTTCAATTTCAGTCAACAACAGATCCTTATCAAACACTCAGGTCTTCAAAAATGTATACTTTCGATGCTTTCGAAACTCATAAATTTCTTTAATTTAATTATTATTTAACTATAATATATGTTATGTTATATTAATTCAAATTACTTTCGGCAATCGAGCAAGTAAATAGTAAACAAGAAGCAAGTAGTAATGTCGGCAAGTAAACGGCAACGTTTTAAAATTAAAATTTGAAAAATGCTTTACTCATATGTAACGCTTTTACTGTTGTCTTCTGAAAAGTGGCACCTACAGTCCAACCTCAACAAGATCCAGCACTAGCTAAAAGAAATGGAGTACGAAGGACAGTAAACTAAAATACACCCATACAATATTTGCATCTCCATCTCTTTCTTCGCATATCTAATGCTCTTTGGTTTTAATATTGGTATATATATATATATATATATATATATATATATATATATATATATATATATATATATATATCTCATTTGGCATTGTCTTTGGAAATTGTCTTTCGGGTTTCTCAAGGATGCGCCTATTGTTCGGTGAGGTTTGTATGCTGTCCTTATATTGTGTTTTCTTAAAAGTCTTCCGATACGGTCCGTTGTTCCTTTGATGTATGACAGTATTACGTTGAATGTCTCTTCGGCTTGTTCTGTCGTTTTTTGTGTTTGGTGTTGTTGTATTGCACGGTTGATTGTCTTTTTTGAGTAGCCGTTTTGTTTTAGAGTGTTCGTTATGTTGTTGAGTTCTGCCTGCTGTGCATCGTTGTCCGTAAGGCGGATGGATCTTGAGATTAGGGTGTTTGCTACTGCCTGGATTTGAGTAGGGTGGTGGTGTGATTGTGTGTTGAGATATCTGTTTGTGTGTGTTGGTTTTCTCTATACCGTATGTCGTAGGCGCCCTTCTGTTGTTTTTGTGACTAGAACGTCCAGGAACGGTAGCTTGTTTTGTTCTTCAATGTCGAGTGTGAACTGTATTTTTGGGTGTTGGGAGTTCAGATGTTTTAAGAAGTTGTAGAGCTCCGTTTTTCCGAAAGACCAAATATGTCATCGACGTATCTTAACCAGAGCTTTGGTTTGAGATGGGCCTTTTTAATGGCTTGCCTTTCAAAATAGATCATTAATAGGTTTGCCACAGCGGGAGAGAGGGATGACCCCATTGCTGCGCCTTCAGTCTGTCGGTAGAATTTGTTGTCGAATAGGAAATACGAGTTCTTTAGACAATGTCTTGCGAGATCCACAACGTGGTCTTCAAAGTTCTCGTTCTCTGTAATTAATTCTAAGACCTCGTCTATTGGGACGCTGGGGAACAGCGATCTTACGTCAAAACTCGCGATGATATCGTCTTTGCCAACCGATGTGCTGTTGAGGATATGCGTGAACTCTTCAGAGTTTTTGATGTAGGAATCGGCTCTTTCTATAGCAGGTTGCATGATGTTGGCGAGATATTTTTCCAGTTTTTGGAGCGGTGAGTTGAATGCACTGACGATAGGTCGTAGAGGTGCGTCTTCCTTATGTATTTTTGGTAGGCCGTAGAATTTGGGGCATCTGCTAGACTTTTCTCTTGGGATGAGTTTTTTCTGGGTTTCCGGGTGTATGGGTGAATTTTTGATTTTGGTTTTCGTTGTTTTTTTCCAAATATGTTGTGGGATTCTTGGCTGTTTGTTTGTAAGAAGCGTCACTCAGTAGATCTCTCATTTTCTTTATATAGTCTTCGGTGTTCAAAACAACGGTGGCATTGCCTTTGTTTTTTTAGCGCCTGGAGTTCGGCTGTGCTGATGTTCGGTCTGGGCGGTTTTTTCGTTCTGAGTGTTCTGGCGATGTCTTGTCCGATATTTTCTGCTTCTTGTTCGCCGATATTGTGTAGGGCGGATTCCACGTTGGCAATTATTTCTTCTGGTGGATTGTTTTTTGGTGTCATTGCTAAATTGAAACTTTTATTGAGGACGGACTTTTCAGTTTCAGATAGAGGGTAACTGGATAGGTTGTGCACACGCACCCTCTATGTGCAAAAAACTCTGGAAGAAAACAGGGAAATTAACAAAGCTAAGTAAGAAAAGGACATAAATGTTTTCCCCAATGCATGAAGATGGTACAATATGCAGGGAACGAACGAAAATGTTAGAGGTTGTCCGAGGATTTTATTCAAAGTTATATGAGTTTTATGGATATCCAGGTGGAGGAAGTGACAAAGGCTATAGACTCGATGAAAAATGGCAAGGCTCCAGGAAAGGATATTATAACTGTGGAGATGTTAAAAGCTGGTGGTCGAACTTTACATAAAATACTAACAAAATTATACTCAAAATGTCTCAAACAACAAGAAGTATCCAGCTTATGGAAAAATGCAGAAGTGATTCTTTTGCATTATATTAATTTTTCAAGAGTATCAACATTTCAGAGAGTATCAACAAGAGTATCAACATTTTGACATCGAGTGTAGTTTGAATCATTTTATAATTTCTTTAAGGCACTTTTGCTAAACTTAATTCAAAATTTAAATTAGCTTGCAACTGAATTGTTGCTTTTTCAACCTAAAAACTGTAGCGAATATAGTTTTCAGTTCTTATATTGCAATAATTGGTGTGAAAGCTCTAAGCTCACAGAGATTTGCCACAAAACACTAAATCATTTGTTTTAAACTTCTCAATGCAGGTTTCCTCAACCACGTTAACACCACCAGGGCACGACTCAATCTGATTGAGTAATCTCGTTATGATTGTAATTTAAAGTAATTTGAAGGTTTGTGGTAAATATCTGTGAGTTCAGTATATGATTTTAACATATTATTGATTGATTTGTCCGTTACTTTGTGATAGTTCATTTTTTAAAAAAGAAATAAAACAATTTTTTACTTTGTTGTACTAATAAAAGTGATAGATAATAAACTAAAAAATAGTTTTATTGATTGTAACATAGTTTAAATAGTTTCCTGATATTTAACTGAGATTGTTCTAAATTTTTGAATATAATAAATAACATTTACTATGGTCATAACATCATCATTTACTATGGTCAGATCATCATACTCTTTTTTATTTGAAATGTGTAACATTCAATTGCTAGTGTAAATAAGGTTATTAAGGTACCCTATATTGTTAAAATTAGGCATCACATTATTTTAACAAAAATTACTGTAAAACTCAGTTATAGCACTTCGTAAAAATTAATTCGAAGAAATATGGCAACGTGATTAATTTATAAGTCCTAATATAAATTAGAGTTTAATATTTCACCTGACAGGCAATAATGTATAATTATGGCACACCCCTCAAAATGAAATCTTTCTCGGAATCTGTTGTAAATCACAATACTGGACTGATTTATGCGATGGATGCAGACAGTGTTTCTGCTAATTCCCTTAACGGACTCATGCTTGACTATTTTCATCCCAGTTTTTGTGCTAATTAAATCACACTAGTTAACTTGCCTGAGCTTTTACATTAATAATTATTACATGTATATGTATTATCAATGCCATCTACCGAGAATAATTTTACTTAAAATGTCATAACCTATATTTTACTTAAATATATAAAAATTTAGTATGCTTATTGTTAAATTTTGAAGGAAATATAAAAATAGAAGAGCAAAATGTGGATAAATATCATATTAAATATTTGATTTATAAATTTGGAAAGCATAACAATGCTACAAATACCATTCATACAGTTTTTCCTGGTGTCTTGAATAGCAGAATATGTCAACGTTGGTTTAAGATAGGTTTTAGAAATTATTGAGACGTGTTGAATTTTAGAAGGACCTGGTGTTTGCTGAAATTAAAGCCGATTCAAAACAGACTATACAGAAATTAGGGACAAAGCTTCAACTTTCAGTTGAAAACAAAATTCAACGTGTAACCATCTACAGTGCACTTTGGTCCAATTTAGGCAGAGATCCTTTTCTTTAACAAATTCTTCTTACTAGTAATAAAAAGTCAATTCCATATAGTAACCCATAAAAAAACAATGTTTAAAACCGGAAAAACTACATTTATCCACTCCAAAAGTATATCATCACCCTAAAGAACCGTTAAATCAAAATGGCAGGATTTAATAGAAATTATTCACCGGGAAGTTCTCAATTCTAATAATGCCCCAAATTCTGAATATTACTGTACTCAGTATATCTCATGTATAGACTAAACATGGCTTTGATTCAGAAACATCCAAGATTGTTTAATTAAAAAGGGGTTATTCTGCTACATGATAAAGCAAGATATCATAGTGCCAGAATCACCAAAGAAAAAATAGAAGATAAGCTGGTAAGTACTTCCTCACTCACCGTATTCTTCTGATTGTGCACTGTCAGATTATCATCTTTTCCGACCTATGTAAGTTTTTCTTTCTTCAAGGAAAAAACACCCATTTCAACAGCTAAGTCCCCAAACTTCAATAATATTTTACGTCATATTCACCCTCCTTTTACGAAAGGGAAAAAAACATTTAAGATGGGTGAATATATATATATATATATATATATATATATATATATATATATATATATATATATATATATATATATATATATATATATTATGTGCGTATAGACCCGGTTGGATCACGCAAAGCATTCTGACTCATGTTCGAGTGTCCTTTCTGATCCTCCACACCTCTCTCATCCTTTCTCCGTGACTCTGTTTCTCCCCTCCGTCCACTTTGTTCCCGACCTCCTCGAAACTTCGCTCTCTGATGCAACGTTCCACTTATGTATTTTGTTTCTGTACGTTCTTCTATCCTCAATCTCTGTCGGACCCATTTGTGCCTTTTCCAGATCAGTTCTGACTTGTGTGTTCCATGGTACTGTTGACTTGACTCCTTGTATGTATGTAAGAATTCTGTTGGTAAGTCTTGTCGGTGGGAGTCTATTAACATGTCCATAGAATTTCAATCTTCTTTTTCTTATGTCCACCGCTACGTTGGACATTCTCTCTGTGGTCTTTCGAGAATTTAGTCTGTATCCTTCCTCTGTCAGTTTTGGGTCGAGAATTTTCCTGATAATTTTGCGTTCTTCTTTTAGTACGTTTTCTATGCCACTTTTTGTATGAAGTGTAAGTGTCTCGCTTGCGTATAGTACCTCTGGTTTAATTACTGTGTTGTAGTGTCTTATTTTTGCGTGTGTAGATAGGCATTTCTTATTATAGATATTGTGTGTCTTGCCGTATGCCCTCTTCATCTTCTGTAATCGAATCTTGAGCTATCTTCTCTCCTCCTGTGGGTTCGGTGATCTCGCCCAGGTATTTAAAGTGAGTGATCCTATTTATTTTGCCGTATTTGGTGTTCCAATTTTGGACATCTAATTTTGAGCAGAAGAATTCGGTTTTTTGAAAGGAGATTTGTAGGCCGACTTTCTTTGCACATTCCTTGAGGACTTCGATCTGTTTGGTTGCCCTTTTTTCATTGTCTGCCAGTATGGTTAGATCGTCTGCGAAGGCCAGGCATGATATTTCTGTGTTGTTTTTGGATCGTCCGAGTCGTATTGGTTTCCAGTGCCGTTGATTTTTCAGTTCCTTTTCCAATTCCCTTATGACTTTGTCCAGGACCAGGTTGAAGGGGAGTGGGGATAACACATCTCCTTGGTGTACTCCAGTTTTAATCAGGAAGGGTTCGGAAATTTCTCTCATAAATTTCACTTTAGAGGTTGTATCAGTCAGTGTCTGCTTGATCAATCGTAGTGTTTTGGGGTCGAGTCCTTGTTCTTCTAGGATGTTGAATAGAGATTTTCGGTCGATGCAGTCGTATACTTTCTTGAAGTCCACGAACGTGCAGATGATTGGGACGTTCCTGAAAGCTTTGTATTTCAGTATTGTTTTTAAGTTAAATATTTGTTCAGTGCATGAGTGACCAGGGCGAAAGCCTGTCTGGTACTCGCCAATTTTGTGTTCCAATTGTTCTTGTGTTCTCTAGAGAAGGCATGCTGAGAGGATTTTGTAAGTGACTTGTAGTAAGGAGATTCTGCCTCCCTTCTTGTGCAGCGGGTGGATAAGAGCACATTTCCATTCATCTGGTAATTTTTCTGTTTGCCAAATGTTCGTGATAATTTGCGTAAGTTCCCGCAGTGAATTTGGTCCGAGGTTTTTTTAATAGTTGCGCGATGATACCATCTTCACCGGATGACCTGCTATTCTTTATTGGGTATGATTCTGAGTGCACTTACTTGCACAGCAATGTACTTCTGTAACAGCACTTCGAATATACATGACTAGGTCTGGCCTTTTAACAAGCTTTTCCTACTACATTTTAAATGCAATGCAATGTCATACCAGCTGATCTAAAGAGCTTTATCCCTTCACAAAGCTTTTCCAGACCTTGTAAAATAGATTTGGAGGTATAAGTACGTCGTCAATGTAAGCCATTGCATCGTGACGTAAAGGGCCCAAAATTTTGTTCATCGTCCTTTGAAATACTGCCGGAGAATTCACTAAACCAAATGGTATCCTGAGATACTCGTAATGCTCATCGAGTGTCACAAAGGCTGTTTTTGGGACAGGGTCCTCGTTGATTGGAATTTGATGATAGCCAGGAACAAGATCCAATGTGGTGAAGGACTTGTTACCCTGAATGTTATCTAGGAGATCGTCAATGCGTGGCAGAGGATATTTGTCCTTAATTGTCTTGCGGCTGTATGTCTTTGATGGCTCTGTAATTTACACACAGTCTCTCTTCTCCATTTTTCTTTTTGACTAACAGTATAGGGCTCGTGTATGGCGAATCAGATTCCTGGATTATTCCATTATCCAACAAGTCTTGGACTATGGTGCGCACTTTTTCTCGATTTATGAATGCCATGCTATGTGGCCTATAGATTACAAGATCACTGTCGGGCATTTTAATTGGTATTTTTGTGATAGTTGCTTTACCAGCTTCTCTTAAAGAAGTAGCAAAACAATCCCTGTACTCATCCAGCATTCTTAATAAACTCGAAAATTGATCTGCGCCAATTTGTCCTTTAATGTCTTGTATCGTAAATATTTTGATAGTTTGCAAGTGAGCTGTCAAACAGTCAACTGAGGGGATACAATTTTCATAACATTTACTCCGTTCACAACTACCCTGCCTTTTTGATACCGAACCGGCATGTCAGACATTTTAATAATGGGAAGAAGATTATTTTGCTTCAGATTTAAAACATACGGTGGAATGACTTGGAAATTATCATTCCACTGTCTTTGCTGCAAATCTACGAAAATATTATCAAAACAATCTTCACTCTCTACGTTGCTCTATGGCCCATATGCTTAGGTGGAATTGTTGCTGCCTCACGGGCAACTAACGTGACTTTTTTATTCACTAATAATCTATCAATACCTTCACACGGTAAATCATTATTGTTAAACAATCGTATTTGGTTTCCCCTAACACTAGCAGTAACATTATCATTATTTACAGAAGGTTGACCCATAATGATCCACACCTCTTGAACGTCATTAGTTACAACCAAAGTCTCCACCGCCACAGTAGCCATGTCAACTTTAATATCAACGAAAGTTTTTGTGTTTCTAAATACAGTGCCTCACATGACTACATAGCCGCACCATAGTAGGAGTCAACTCTAATCCCAAATTATTTGCGTCCGTCTCTCTTATAGCGACATGGGCACAACCCAAGTCAACATAGCCACGTAAAGGTTCACCATTAATTATACAATCAATAAAGAAAGATGCATTCGATGAAAAATCTTTAGAAAGTAATAAATTTGACTTTTGCTCACCCTTGCTCAATCGTTTGCCAGGCTTAACATGGCATCTGTCTACCGTATGTCCTAAATAGTTGCACATGTGATACGTGGTTTTGGGCACTTGGACTGCATATGTCCTCTTCTTGCAGTTAAAACACATAATGTTGAAACTGTCTGATTTGACATTTGGTGACGTTTTGAAGTCTTTGATGTGACCATTTGCACGGTGTCTGCCAGCATCCTGTTTATACGTACGGGTTCTGTTAGGTAGAGGGCTTTGACGTATTTTTGACAGGTACTGTTCAAAAAGAGCTTCTGGTGTCTCGTAGTGGTCTGCCTGGGCCGCATTCTGAATAGTTATGTCTGGAATACCGTCTATAATACATGAAACTGCATTTTTCCCAGTAATTTGAACTGTCCTAAGAAGTTCCATTTTGCTAAAATAGTAAATAGCCATGGATTAATCGCATAACTTCTGCCTATTTAGCATTTTCGTTAAGGTTTTAGCATAATCCACATTATCTGAAAACGTTCTGGTAATGAGAAACTTTCATTCTTCCCACGTATGATTCATTGATGTCAGACTGTAGTACCAAGTTCGAGCCATGCCAGCCAAACGTGACTGCATATGATATATTGTAGAAATGTCATCCCAACCATGTAAATTTTTAAGTTGCTCGATCTTTTGAAGCCAATAGTTAGCAGTCATGTTAATTTCTGGATAAAACTCTGGAATACATTCTGCTTGAATTGTAAACTTGGAAGTATTAGAATTTTGGTTAGACATGTTTTTTATCATACTTTCCTGTCGCTGAATTCGTTCTTCGTATGAAGACCTTATGTCCGCATGTTTCGTCGTATCTGACTGAGTTACATTATTGGGTAACTCATTACTGAGTTACATTATTGGGAACTAATATTTCTTGAAACTGGTAGATCTATTTGCCTTGATATCGAGGAAGAATTATCCGCCAGCTTTCTTTTACGTTCCCCTTCATATAAGGGTAATTTTTATGCAGATCTTTTATTAGAGTTCCTCTCCGATGAAGTTTTCCGAAACCTTGAGCGTCTGACTGAGCTGGAACTGTTACTGCTACTACTAGATCTATCCCGACGCCTCTTGGTTTTACCCATTTTGACAAATGTTAATTAATATTCTTTATAAAAGTACATATAAATAAGTGAACACAGTAACTATTAACTGGATCCTGAAACTTACGTAAATGTATCGAAATTTCAAAACAATATTCAAACGATTACTTCGTAAAAGCAAATATATCTGTAGTTAACTTTAATACAATACTATACCCAAACAAAAAAATATAAATCCCAATTCACTTGGGATTTATATTTTCATCCCAAAACACTAAGTAGAAAATTATATAAACTGTTTAGACAAACTTAATTTAACTAATACTTAAACTTGAACACAACTTCGTAAAAGCAATGTTTTTCTAACTACTCGGTAGCAACGAAGAACTAACACTTACGGCACCATGGGGCCTTTTGGATTCACCAGGTCTAGTGCCTTTTGGATTCACCAGGTCCAGGGCCTTTCAGGTTCACCAGGTTCAGGGCCTTTTGGATTCACCCCACACCTAAACTGTACTCCTAAAAATACACCGATAATTAACAATAAATCAAACCTAAATGATTTAGATCAATTATATATTTAAATCATCTAGAGTTCGTTACAGATTGAATAGTGAATAATTCCCCCCGTCGCCTCACTTCGTCAGCCGACCCATATCGTCACCTGACATATTTAAAAATACAAGATTACCGGCCTCTTGCTAAATCATCACATGTTATTATAACCATACATGGTGGCTACTTGTATATATATATATATATATATATATATATATATATATATATATATATATATATATATATATATATATTTTGAATGAAGGACATCCCAAAATTTAGCACTATTTCTCCATAACGTTGTGTTTTACTTTTCGTTCTTTACTCTTATTTTCTATATGACTAAATTATCTCAAACCATAACTTTTAACAAGCTCTCTAAACAAGTTCATATCAAAAGCGTGTTAAAAATAGTGTAACCAAAATAACAAATAACTTGAAATGTGCACTCAACTTAAATTATTGCCGGAAAGGACAATAAAGATGAAAAAAAACCTTATCAATATTTCATTAGAATTAATAAACCATATACCCTATATTTACAAAGTGTTACATTTTTACTAAATAAAAAGGCAAATAAAGATACTAACTTCCGAGACAGATATTACCAGTGCATTTATATATTGAATATATTTTTTTTATTCCATTTAAAATATTATATATTCAGACAAATATGTCTGGAAAGTTCGTAGGGATTTTTTAAGTTAACGAGAAACGCAAATAGTTTATGTGAATATTTATTTAGTCTATTATGTAATTGTCATTACTATTTTTTTCCAAACGTGGTAGGTCCATAATGTATTTTGCCAAAAATTAGCATCTTTATTACCAAAAAATGTCAATAGGTTGCTGTTCACCTCTTCTACCGTTTTAAAAGATTTCCAATTTAAATGGAATTCTGGAGGGCGATGAATAGATGCTAGTAAGCATGCTAGCAAGCATGAGATATCCGGTGAGTAAAGTGGATGGGGCAAAACATCCCAATTAAATCTTAACCACTAGACGAGTCCTGGCTAAAACGTGTAGTCGTGCATTGTCATGATGAAACATAACGCATTTCCTGTTTGCTAATTCTGGACGCTTTCGGCAATTGCGCTCTTCAACTGATCTACTTGTAAACCGTAGATGTTGGTTTTTTGTTCAGATGGTCAAAAATGGTCGATTGGCATTATTTAACATATTTATCTTAGAGACCATGATGTGTGGATATTCGGGAGTTATGGCCTTTAATTCCTCAAAATCAGTGCTTGAAGAACGGCCAGAGCAATGCCGGTCTTCAAGGTCAAAATTTCCACCCCAGAACCAAGCAAACCACTTTTGCACCATGGTTTTTCCAATAGAACCCTCTCTGTAAATGACGCAAATCTTGTTTATTGTTTGAATAGCGTTCTTGCCTTTTTTGAAGTAACAAAGCATAATATGGTGTAAGTGCAATATATCTACTGACATTTTCGATTTGAATTAACTTGACTAAGACAAATCAAAGCGAATCGTAACGCAAAAATAATGCAAACATATTCTTAGTTTCATAAGAATAAATGGCCACATTTTTACATTTGCTGACGACACAGCCCTGCTATATGCAGGGAATACAAAATTAAAGGTGCTGGAAAATATACAAAGCGATTTGAAAATATTGAAAGGTTGGTTTGTTTGAAATAAAATGCTCGTTAACATGGGTAAGACTAGGATGCTTAATTTAGTGCTTCAGAAACCCTGGCACTTCGATGAGCCTATTAAATGGCATCATTTAAACTGTAGAGATTCATCATGTGATTGTATAAAGGTGAAACAGTCTGCTGCAGTCATGTATCTTGGGGTTACTTTAGATGAGCTACTTTCTTGGAAACCTCATATACTTAATTTAAAAAAAAGGTTATTTTTTGTGATGACCCAATTTAGGAAAGCATCAGAGTGTATGTCATTTGATATATTAAGACATATGGACATATATTTTGACATATGGAATTATTGCCTAGGATGGTACATACAACAGCCATCTTGAGTCGATTGAGAGAATGCAAAAAAGATTTCTAAGGATAATGTGCAAAAATCCTAGGGACCACCCGAGTAGGGAACTTTTTATTATGACGGAAATTTTTCCTTTGAAATGCTAGTATTATGTGGCGATAGATGTTCTCCTATATAAACATCTTGGCTCTCTGGGATATACATATAAGCAACAAGTTCATCATGACACAAGGGCTGGTTGTGCGACTGTTTTAAACATTTCATTGACTAACAGAACTGGAGTGAGAGAGAGAAAGTTCTCTTACGTCTTGACTCCTCGATTATTTAACCTTTTGCCGGAAAGCATAAAAGATAACATTGTGAAGAAGAACATCAGTTATCTGGCATTTAAGCAGAATATAAAGAAATTGTACGCACCTCATACAGGTCGATGTTTGTCAACATGGCTGAATTGATTTTATTTGTTCTTGAGCCTTAATATATGGCGTGGAGTTCTGTCCTTTTTCACCCTTTTATCCCATTTCATGTAATGTGAATGCAAGTACTGAATGTTGAGACGTTTTTTTATTTATTTATTTGTTTTTCTAAAATTTCTATTTTCAACACAATTTGACCCACATACAAACAGTGCTTTGTGGGTCGTAGGTTAGTATTTTTTTGTATTAGCGTAGGATATACTGTAGATTAAAACTTATTAACTCTTAAATACACTAAAATGTTGTAATAATATTAAAAATCAAAAAATTAAAATCAAATAAGAAAAACCACAGGAATTACTAATACGTAAATAAACATTACTAATCCAACGCAGTTTCTTTTACAAGCGTTATTAGATCAACTAATGGAAAATCCCAACGAACTTTCTGCACAACCAAATACTTTAGAATTATTAAATAATATGTGTAATATATATATATATATATATATATATATATATATATATATATATATATATATATATATGCACGACCATATGTTCTTTGAATAAAGGACATGCCCAAAATTTACCACTGTTTCTACATAGTGCAGTGTTTTATTTATTTTCTTTACTCTAGTTTCTATATGACTATTATCTCAAACCATAACTTTTAACAGGCTCTCTAAATAAGTCCATATCAAAAGCATGTTAAAAATAGTGTAACCTAAATAACAAATATCTTGAAATGTACACGCAACTTAATTTATTGCCGGAAAGGACAGTAAAGACGAAAAAAAACCTTATCAATATTTCACTAGAATAAATAAACCATATATCCGAATATTTACCATAATTAGTGTTACATTTTTTACTAAATACAAAGGCAAATAAAGATACTAACTTACGAGACAGATATTAGCACTGCGTTTTTATATTGAGTATAATTGTTTTATTTATTTAAAATATTGTATATTCCGACAAATATGTCTGGAAAATTGATAGGGAATTTTTAAGTTAACGAGAAACGCGAATAGTTTATGTGAATATTTATTTAGTCTATGTTGTCATTATTATGTATTTTTTCCAAACGTGGTAGGCCCATATTTTAGCCAAACATTATCATCTTTATTGCCAAAAAATGTCAACAGATTGCTTTTCACCTCTTCTTCCGTTTTAAAAGATTTCCAATGTAAAGGGAATTTTAGAGGGAGATGAATATATGCTAGTTCGAGAGTGTGATATACGGTGAGTAAAGTCAATTGGGCAAAAAATGAAATACAACGCTTTTCCTGTTTGCTAATTCTGGTCGCTTTCGGCAAGTGCTTCCTTCAAATGATCTAATTGTAAACAGTAGATGTATTTATTAGTTGACTTCGTAGAAGAAGCTCAGAATATATGGGTCCCTTTCAATCACACCAAATATATTTTTCACTACCGGTTATCGTCCACTTCATTAACAGAACCCCAGATTTGTTTTCAACAAAAGATCGAACGAAGAGATTCGATCCAGCAGATTTCATCACACATCGTACTGCTAGACGTACCCATTTTTTTCAGACGGTCAAAAACGGTCGATTTGGCAATATTTAAACCCTCTCTGTAAATCTGTGTTTTCCAACAGAACCCTCTCTGTAAATGACGCAAATCTTGTTTTTTGTTTGAACAGCGTTCTTACTCTTTTTGAAGTAACAAAGCATAATATGGTGTAAATGCAATGTATCGACTGACATTTTCGATTTGAACCAACTTAAGTTAACAAAACAAATCATAACGCAAACATTGTAAAAACTACAGAACTTAATAATATGTAAATATACATTACTAATCCAGCACAGTTTATTTTACAAGCGTTATTAGATCAACTAATGGGAAATCCCGAACTTTAGAATTATTAAATAATATGTGTGCATATATATATACATATATATATAGTAGTCGGCCTTTACATAAGACACTAGCAAAATTATACTCAAAATATTTTAAACAACAAGAAGTAACCAGCTTATGAAAAAGTACAGAAGTGATTCTTTTGCATAAGAAAGGAGTACGGAAAGATTTAAAGAACTACCGTCCAATAAGCCTCCTATCAGTGGTGTACAAAGTTTTCACCAAGATAATATCCAAAAGAATAGTAAGAAAATTTAATGACGCATAACCAAGGAAGCAAGCAGGATTCAGAAGTGAATTCAGTACAATGGATCACATCCAGGTCCTACAGCAGGTCATAGAAAAACACAACGAATTCACTATGTCATTGTGCTTGGCTTTTATTGATTATGAAAAAGCATTTGATTCAATCTCAAAGCGGGCCATAATGGATGCATTGTTTAATCAAGGTGTAGAGAAAGCCTATGTAAATCTACACGGATCGATATATGGGTGACGCAATATCGCCTCTTCTTTCCTCAGCCCGCCTGGCAGAAGTGTTCCGTAATCTGGATTGGGAACAGGATGGAATAAGGATTAATGGTGCATACTTAAATCATCTTAGATTCGCAGATGATATCGTTTTTCTTCCAGAAGACTCAGAGGAGCTGCAAAGACACGTACAAGAGCTGCAAAAGGCTGGGGAACCATTTGGCTTGAAAATAAACCAGAAGAAGAGTCAGGTCATGTTCAATAAATTTGCTAAGGACAATTTTCTTTTGAGGATTTCTATTTTAGGATCGGATTTGGAAGTTGTGGATCACTATATATGGCATTTGGCAGGCTCAACATAGTGTTTAAGAGCAAACTACCAGTTTGCCTGAAAAGAAAAGTCTTTGATCAGTGTCTCCTGCTCGTTATGACATACGGAAGTGAGACCTGGACACACATCACAGTCAGTTCAAAAACTTCGAGTAGGACAGAGGGGAATGGAAAGATGCGTTTGGCATTATTAGACGGGATAGAAAGACCTGCACATGGATCAGAGAACAAACGAGAGTGAGTGACATCATTGGAAGAATAAAGCAATGGAAATGGAAGTGGGCAGGCCATGTAGCGAGGCGATGGGACGAAAGATGGACCAGGGCGGTCCTGGACTGGATACCGCTTGATCGCAAACGTCCACGGAGAAGACCGAAAACACGATGGACTGATGACATTATTAAGTATATTGGATCCGAATGGCAGAGGAGAGCTCAGGACCGCAAAAGTTGGAAGCATGCTGAAGAGGCCTCCATCCTGGTTGATGATGATTATATATATATATATATATATATATATATATATATATATATATATATATATATATATATATATATACTTATTACCGGGAGACTTATTAACCGTTAATGAACTCTTACATGAACATCTTGCCATTTCACGAAGTAACCTAACTGATTTATAACCAGATAATCAAAAAATGTCCAGCTAATTTTATTTTTGCAACTAGGTCGACGAAATTCTGCTTTATATTGCATAGATACGAAGACATACGGTTATACCACTTTATTATCAACAGTTAAAGTTTGAGATGAATTAGTTTTAGTTTTTTTCAGTTAGGTAAAAACGAATGATATGGTTAATTTTTGATTCAATAGCACTTAAAATGGTATTAATGAAACTAGAACCGTATTTCGTTGTTTCCTCTGGATATAAGATTAAAAGACGTCAGGTCTTCTAAGTTACTAACAGTTCCTTCTACAAATGAGCTTCGAATTATACCCTATAACAGTAAAAAATCGCATTTAGACCCCCTCAGTAAAGCTGTTTTCAGCATATAACACAATAACGCGGTAGCAATGAAGAACTTAAAGAATTTAAAACACTTAAAGCACCATAGGCCTTTTGGATTCACCAGGTCCAGTGCCTTTTGGATTCACCAGGTCCAGGGCCTTTTAGGTTCACGAGGTCCAGGGCCTGTTAAATTCACCCCACACCTGAACTGTAAACACTCCTAAAAATTAGGTCGTTGATTAAAGATTTATTCAAGTTCAAACAGTAAAGCTAAAAGTGGCATATATGGATTATAAAAGACATACTTCATTGCTTTAGATAAATATAAGGCTAAAAAAGTTAAATATTATTAATATTTCAAAAACATATATTAAATTAACTTAATATAGGAGACTCTGTTTTTATAAGTTGTTTAGTGACTGTGTTCGTGTCTTAAATAGTTAAAATAATTCTTAAAATTATAAGTAAGTAACTGTTATCAAAAATGTTACCAACTAATAAATTAATTCACATAATAAAGATGGATTCCTTCACCATTCTAATTTATGTGTTAGTGAAGATTACTTTCATTTTGACAATAATATTTACAAATATTATTTACTAAAAACTAATAGTGCAAAGAAAATTATTTTTTAGTTATATTTTAGATATATGGTACCTGAGACAACGCAGGCCGACAAAAATACTTAAATTTCATTAACAACACACTCCGAAAAATTATATTTAAAGCATACATAGAAAAAGATGACACTATTAAGTTCTTAGGTCTATGTATAATATAATGTTATTAAATTAGAATTTGATATTTATGAAAATCCACTTATTTAGATATAATAATCCCAAAATTCGATTCATTTTAAACATTATAGAACAGCAAAATAAACCTGCTTGATACATGCATTAACAAAAAGCTTTAATTTTAGGTATATGTACTTTAAATCGCATATTCACTCTGGCAACACTGGCGGATCTCATATTGTGTGAATATATCTTTTAAGCTATATTAGATCAAATCTCGTCTTTGTATTTTTTTGTAACAGATCTCTTCTTAAAAGATATATTTATTGTATAAAAAAGTTTTTAAAACTTACCCCTCTATTGGCCCGATGAATTTAGACTGGATCAAAAAAGTCGACTTTTTGTTTGAAAGGGATACCGAAAATATTATTTATGATGACAAAAAAATATTGTGAAAGTTAGAGCCCTTAATACTTATATTAAGAAGTGTATCATCGCGACTTTCGGTTTTTTAATAGCAATCGCATCTTTCATCCAAAACTCCTAAACTTTTTGTAGAGAATTGAATTCTCTACAAAAAATGTCTCATTATAAATTTAAGTCAAACAACCCATTTCCATATAATCGTGCCTTGAACACTAATTTGTTTTTACAATTTTATTTTTCAAATTTGAAATTTTGTAACTAATGAACGAATCAATTTTTGAAAAAATACAATACATATTCTTAAAGGAAATTGAATACGCTAAAAAAAAGATGCCTTTATATGTTTCGTTCAAATTCACTCCAACCAAAGTTATTCATCGTGTATGCCTTCATCGATAAAATAACTTTAATCTTGAATAACTTTGGGAGGAGTGAATTAAACGAAAAATGTTAAGATACCTTTTTTGTAGCGTATTCAATTTACTTTAAGAACATGTATTGCATTTTTTCGAATATTGTTTCGTTCGTTAGTTACAAAATTTTTAATTTGAAAAGTAAAATTGTAAAAACAGATCAATGTTCAAGGCACGATGACATACAAACGGCATATTTGACATCTATTTATAATGAGGAGTTTTTTATAGAGAATTCAATTTCCTTCAAGAATATTATACCCTACTGCTCAAATTTTTCAAATTGATGGTTCAGGAGTTTTAGACGAAAGATGCCATTGCTTTTAAAAAAACCGAAAGTCGCGATGATACACTTCTTAATATAGGTATTAAGGGTTCTAACTTTAGGAATATTTTTTTTGTCATTACAAATAATATTTTCGGCATCCCCTTAAAAAAAATCGATTTTTTGGCCCAGTTAATTATATATGCCAGGAAATCTACACGAATTTAGTATATTAGTTTCATTCTACAGTAATCAACGCACGGAAAAATATTTTTAAAAAATACAAACAACCAAAAGTACTTATTTTAAATAATCAAATTTGTTTATTAAAGGGTGCTTTTAAAACATATTTTGTAGCTCCGAGGGCATAGAAATTAATTTTAAACATTGAAAACACACGGCGAACAACCTCGATGACAGATCTAGGAGAAATTTTAATAATATTTTTGGTGACAAATGACACCACCTTTAAATAATTCAACATAAAAAAAACTACCTAAGTTTAATTAAATTGCTAGTCATATGCGTTACAGGATTAAATTGAAGGCTCAGTATCTTATTCCCATCTCGAAAAAAAAATATCATATTAAAAAATTTAAATGAAATGACATTTTTCATATTCCCCTAAAAGTCTTAAAAAGTTTATTATAATAATATTAAAGCATATGAATATTTAATCATAATGCTAAAATTTAAATTTTAGGTTACAACCACCAAGCAATAATTTATAATTATAAAGCCTTATGACACACCCCACTAGAATGGGCTATTTCTTAAGACGGTCATGAATATTCTGTTGTAAGTTGTTTCTCTAACTTGTTTGACAAATCTTGAAAGTTTTGCTGTCTACATACCGATTACAACTGTTTTTGTGTCGGCTTTTATAATGCCATAATATATCAAGAAATTACAGAACTTTTCTGAAACAACCTTTTTCAGGTAGTCCCTATTTAATTGTTTGTTAACAATTTACAGTCGAAACTATGAACTATCAAAATAAGAAGTTAACGTTCGATATTATCAAAATTTTACTGTTGCACTCTGTCAATAAATACCATCTTACTACAGAGCCTTCATTTAATCCTGTAACCCAAAAACTTTCCCTTAGAAACTGTTTTATATATTGAATAATTTATAGGTTTGGTTTGGTGGAGATTTCTATCATTTTTATTTGCGATTTTTATTAGTTTTTCTTCCTGCTTTCTGAGAAACACGAAATATTTTAAAAGCATTTCTTAACCCTTCAGTGGTCGCGAAAAATTTAATTACACCAGTGGGTGCACACGGTCTTAGAGACAAAAAAATACGTATACAAATACAAAAATTAAAAATTGGGTATAATTTCGAAACTCAAAATTATATATAGAATTATATATATATATATAATATATATATATATATATATATATATATATATATATATATATATATATATATATATATATATATATATATATATATATATATATATATATATGGATATAATATATATATGGAGTTTTCTTTGGACTTCTTTGGACTGCGTCCAACGAGATAACAGTAGTCAGGAGTTAAACACCCCCAACCGTTGGGTTTCACAATCTTATGTGGAACGCACAACAACCTGCGTCTCCGTCATAATGAGCAATGGTTAGTTGCTTGACTGGGAGGAAGCCCATCCAATCCATTCATTACATGGGAAGGCACATGTTTCGTTTGTTGGTGGTTAGACTCATCAGGGTGCCGACATATGCTCTCTCGCCAAGAATAGGGGGAAATCCCTCTCCACAATCAAACAACCCATATTTTCGCCGACTTCTCGTCGAATGACTTATAAATGGAGTTTTTTTAAATTCTTTGGACTGCGTCCAACGAGACAACAGTAGTCAGGAGTAATGAGCAATGGTTAGGTGCTTGACCCAGAGGATATCCCACCCATCTCTTAGGGTGAGGGACTCCTTATTCTTGGCGAGAGAGCATATGTTGGTACCCTGATGAGTCTAATCACCAACAGACGAAACATGTGCCCTCCAATGTAAGGGATGGGTAGGGCTTCCTCCCGGTCAAGCAACTAACCATTGCTCATATATATATATATATATATATATATATATATATATATATATATATATATATATATATATATATATATATATATATATATATACATTAAAAATACAATACAATACATATACAATAAAAAAGTAAAAATATTAGTAAACATTTGCATAGCACTCAGAACATACACTGATTATGTGCTCTAGACACATAAATTTACCGCAGACTTTGCAAGAATATTTTTTTTTCTATTTTTTTCTCCAGCCACAAAGCTACACTGTTCCTGGAGGAGGCAAATTTTCGATTTCTTCTGCCTCTAAATTTCAAATATCTCGGAGTCGTAGTTTTATTGTTTTGAGGATATTAGTGCGCATGGTACGATTTTTCTGATGGTTATATAACATGAGGATGGCATTTTAACCAAAAATTCTCTTCTACTCAATGTCATGTTATAATTTTTTGTATTAAAAATAACAAAGTATTTAATCCGTGCAACATTTAGCGTCCTATAAAATATGACCATGGGTAACCTTCTTGTCGGACGAGCGATATTATATTGACCGCCCAGTTTATCCAGTACGTCAACTCCTCCCTTTGTTTCGTTATATCTGGTTTCCTAGTTATACCATTTACATCGCCCTCTCTGTGCAGTGTAGAAAATAACAACACATTACCCCCGCAACTAAAGCCAAACATACTTGATCATATTGAACGTTTATTCCTCTATGTAACCATATCAGGAATTTCCCGTATATTTTTTCTCATTGTTTCTATGAAGGAGAGTCCATTATCCTTAAGAGAATAGGCAAGAGGAATATTCGAAAACCAATTGTCAGTGGTTACATTCCTGTTTGTTCCAAGAATATGTTGACAAAGTCTTTCAACCAATGCCTTCGCACATGTTTCTATCTTATATCGGCCATCTTTTTGCTGTCCTATATAAACTTCCATATGACTAGTGAATATAATGTGAATATAGAATGGCTATAACATTGTTTCAAATTTTGATTAAAATGGTCAAAAAGATTCCTTATGGGGGCTAACTTATCTAAAGCAAGCCTTTCTTTGCGCGTTTTAATATCATCAAATCGAATAACGAGCGTAGTACTATGCGAAACCTTCTGACATTCATTGTGAGACGAAATACTTCAATTCCAAATCAGTCTGTCTTCCTGAGGTCTTCAGTATTTAGATGGTTGGCCTTTTTCACTCCTTCAAGATATAATACACCAATAAGTGCTCTTATTTCGTCCATATTTGCTGGATACTGGATGTCTGTACTGCGAATGAAATTCTCTGTTTCTGCTTCAATTTTAATATTAGTAAAATTCACGGTGCTGTTTATAATTTCGTTTTCACGAAATTCCCATATTTCAACAGAAGATTTTTTCCCTAATCTAGTCTTTGGGACCATGTAAGTGAAATGTTAAATTCTCTTCCTTAATTGTTATATTTTTGGGAGGACAATGTTTGCTCCATTTTGTTTTATTACGCCTTCCCATAAAATATGGTCCAGTTTCCTTTATTTCTCCAACCTTTATCTCTCCTCCTCCACCTCCTTTTCATCAAATTCTTGTTCAACATTATCCTCTTCAACTAACTCTTTTTCGTCGTCATGTTCATCTCCACTAGGTTTTTCTTCTCAACACACCTTTTCTCTACAGTCTCAATGACTTTTCTTGTCCTTTTTCGTAATCAATATCTAAATATAAATTGATAATCATATAAGTCTAAAATAATAATAGATAAATACTTTCCAATAGGAATACTTTTCAGATGCCGAGACAAATCACGTATCACATATAACAATGCTCAGACAAAAAGCAACTGCGGCAATGTGTAGACGAACCTCTGCGAAAGGTACATTGACGGACACTCACGAGTTTATCCGATCATTTAAAATATCACTGTTTTATTGATGCGTCGGTTTCCCAAACTGAGTGCGAGCAGTGAAAGGTTAAACACATTTCATTACACAGGCCTAAAAGAATTTTTTTTTTTTGAAGCATAAGAATTTAGAACCAATTTTAGCTATCTAAATATGAAATCAGTTTTTTCTATCTGCTCTACTTTTTTAGATACATCCACTTATCTATCAATTGTTTTTTTTTAATTCAATACATTCAAGTATGGGTGTACACCCACCAAATGCACACCAAATATCCTTGCTTCTTGAGCCTTTGAGATAACAGAGGCAAAACACACCACTGGGTTGGAAAAGAGTAGCCTAAGAGAGAAAACATGGACGTTGAGGAAGAATGTCATTAACGAGCTCTTAGTTGGACGAGAGAAAATTCCTCCATTCCTTTCCTCCACTGCAAACCTAGGTGGACATAATTAACCAGTTTGTAAAAGCTTTGATAAGAATGGATCGTGCTTTACATATATAGAGAAAAAATGCTGCAGTTGAGTATAGAAAAAACTTAAGGAGGAATATTTGGCGGCCCACTAATAAGACAACTCATTAAGGATCCTGCCATCGTTAATTCGATGAATTAGGCTGAGCAAAAAGATTGTACTTCATTTGTTGCAGTTGTCAGAAATTTTCTGAGCAAACGCAAAGCTGAAAACTATGTTGAACTGAAAACAAGATGCTTAACAGTTCACCTTGGTTTTAACATGAACATTAAGATGCACTATATACACAGCCACTTAGACCGTTTTCCTCAAAATTAGGAGACACCAGTGAGGAACAAGGTAAAAGATTTCACCAGTATATTAAAACTATGGAGGGCCGCTACCAAGGAAGATGGGATACGTACATGATGACACATTACTGCTGGAGTTTAAGAAGAGATTGTTCCAATATACATTCAAGAATGTCACGAAAAAGAAGCTATTCAGTGAAGAACTAGTTGGTTCCATCGATGACTTTTTCCTTTATATTTGTATATAATACAAATTAATTATTGTAGTAATAAATTGAATTATAATATAATAATAAAGATTAAGTGTTTAGTTTTTTATTTGATCCATTTATTTGATCAACTTAAAATAGTGTAACGTATATTTTACTAAAGTGTTATATCTTAGAAATTTGAGCTCCTAGACAAAAAATTAATGCATAAATAAAATTAATATTTGAATTCAGGGCATCAACTTCGTATGAAATGAGCTCCAAATACCTGGACACCAAAGCAACTGTTTGTCTGTGTTTAAAATTAAATTCAACTCCTTTTTTCTTTTTTTCCTTTCATGACATCTTCCCCAATGGAGTTACTTTAAGATGTTTTTGTATTTTAGGTTCAAAATAATGTAGGACAGGTCAAATGTTATGTTTATTTTCGTTATTAACTGTATACATAATTCAAAGAAAAATACTCATCAACTCAATCAACTTGTCATGACGGTTGCATACATTTATGGGTCACGTGGGTTTCGAATTAATAAATTTTGAATTAATAAATTCAATATTTATTAAGTGTAAAAATTAAATCAGTGTTTTAATAAAATTTAAAAAATTATTCCTAAAATAAAATTCTGTATAATAATTTATCTTTTCGCCAATTAACGAATGGCGCCACAAAAAAGTTTATTTTTAATTGATACATTCATCAATAATCTTTCGAATCATGTCAGCTGTTAAGCACTCAGTTTAACTACATCCGAAATAAGCGGACGTTACACAAAACGATAGGTGTGTAAGTAAGAGCCCTGAAGATACGTACAAATTATAGCTTCCTCACCCCCAGGCTCTCAAGTAAAGAGTTAGTTACTAGGGTCTAACAAAAGTACTTGGGTTTTTATATTTCTTTTTAAATTAAGGATTATAGTTCAGTCGTAAGAGATTTACTCCAATATCAACTTTTTGCTCCAACATATAAACATTCCTCCTTCAATATTAAAGTGATTCCCCTGCGAAATATTGAGTCGACGGTTTTTAATAATCCAATGAAATATGGTACGAAATTATGGCAATTATAAGATAAGATTGTTGAAATAGAGGGGAAAGGTTCCGTATTAATCCACACCGCTCAATTTTGGTTGAGAATATTTGTGGATCGAAACCCTCAAAAGATTCCCGAAAGCGTAGGATCACTGCTTCCTGAAGCAAATTAAGGTAAACAGCACTAGTTACAGTACCATCAAAAAAAGAACCGTCCAATTAATCCTCTTGCAGATATGCGCCACCACACTGTGATTCCTGGCAAATTTGCATGATATTCTTCAATAACTTGTGGACTCTCTGTCTTTGTATATGGACTTCTACCACATTTTCGTATTTCCAGTAACACTTCAGGATATAATTTATATATTTTATTTTATATAATATATTTAATATATTATCCAAGTTCATCGCTATATACAACTTCAGCCTCATACAAAACATACCAGTTTTCCTATCCTAGCTGCTTTATAAGAAACCCGTAATATCCTGGATCAACTGCAGAACTACCAACCCCTCAATCGCAAGTACTGATTCATGGTCGATTTAAAATATACGACTAAGGACCCATGGATCATCGTAGAAAAAAATAGTTGAAAAATAATAACCTACTAGCAGATTTTCTATTAACATTTTAACGAATTTTTCTATTTAACACAAAATAATTACGTAGAACGCTTTAAAAATTACTTACACATTAATCAGATATATTTTTTGTTTCCTAATGCAGTGATTGAGCGATTTTTCTTTAAATGTGATCACTGTCTCATAAATAAATATATATTCTATTATACTTAGTAATGGAAAGGTTTATTATCAATAAATAATTCAAATAAAATCAGTAGCCAGGAGGTTCGTGTTCGAAAATTTAAAGCAATAAGAGAATTTTATTGGCCTCAATAAAACACTGGAGATGTAAGGTTAAAAGTAGTAAATGTCTAAAGACTCTCCGATAGGTAGATAAATAGATGGTATTAAATTTTTCTCCAAACCCTAAAAGCTAGCTATCCATTTAAGAAAATATTGTGGAGAGGCTGTAAAGTTAAGTAAGAAGTCATGTTTCTAAAGCAAATATTTACTTTGAAATTGAGTTTTGTTTGATGATTGGATTAAAAGTAAAACTAACAATGTTAAAAGTTAAAATAATGTAAAATTAATTTTCGAAAAATGTAAAGAACTATTTTTAAAATTCTAGTAAATAAACTAGGTAAGTAATACCTTAAATGTATTTTTCTTTTGTTTTGGTAGGGTATCAATTAGATTTTATTTAAATTCGGAATTATATTTTAAATAGAATAGTATAATATAGTAATAAGGGTGATATACTAGTAGGATGACTTTTTCAATAAAACCCAAAATATTTATTTATTCATCCAAATTTATTTTGTCTCCTTCGAAGTAACTTTTTTATTTTTCCAGTCAAAACAGCGAACTCTTTTGAATGGTTTTAATAAAAAGCCGTACGGTTCCATATAGATTTTTAGAGAAGAATTGCTTGCAAAATCCATGAATTGTTTTGCCACAAATTTGGATATTTTATTTCTAATACTTGACCTGCAATCACTTAATACAAGCTCCACGGTTTTGGTAATATCTTCTTCACTGGTGAACGTGGAAGCTCTTTCGGGGTTCCTCTTCAACTGTTTCTCTACCATCACCAAAGTCCTTGTACCACTTATAAACATTTTTCACATAGCTTCAAGGCTGTAACACTTCCTTAATATATACTTAATTCCAATCCAAAAGTTTGGAATATTTATAAATACGATATCTACGCATATGATACTATAAAAATTGTGATGGATATTTCTTTTAAATCGTTTTTAAGTGAAAATAACTAAAGCATTGTTTTGCTGATAACACAGGTTTTTCGATTTTTACGCATTCCATTATATTTACACATTTTTTCAGTTCTTTTTCAATTTTCAATCAACCCGTTTCAAAATGTCTAGAAATATGATATCCCATTTTAACAGATAACGCGTAATTACTTTCTTACAACATGGCTTTAATCAAAGTGCTGAATCAAAAATGCATAAAAAATACAAGAGATAAACGTCGTAAAGCATCGCCCCAAAAGTGGTAAAAAGCGATGCATAACAGCTGCATAAGACCGGCAGATATCAATGATAAAAATGAAATCATCTGGAAACTACAAGTGGTATATCAAGGGAGCTTCTTAGGCTTGAATAAGTAAATGTTTTACGACAAACGATAACACGCAGACTGAAAGTGGTATATTTGCATCACAGAAGACCTTTACGTATTTCCAAACTAACCCCTCAACAAAAAAATGAAAGATTACAATGGGCTCGAAGAATGGTGAATCATAGTTCTAACTGGAATAACGTGATGTTCTTCGATGAGTCGAGAATTGGCTTTCTGATTCACGAGTAACATTAGTTTGGAGAGGTACAGGTTGACAATCCCGACTAGAAACAGCTTAACCATGCATCCCATTTGAAGCGTGATGTTGTGGGGTGGTATTACGAGGGGTCATCTCTACTGCTCTTCAAGAGGAGAGTCACTGGTGCTCTGTACAGCGAGGAAGTTTTAAATCCTGTTGTGCTTCTGTTCCGAGATGCAGTGGGCGAAGGATTTGTCTTCATGAATGACAACACACAAAATTTTCTTGAAGAGGGGGGAATAACCAAGTTAGGGTACCCAGCAAATTCCCCTAACATGAATGTCATTGAACATCCTTGGGACATTATGAAAACACGCATCAAGAAACCAAAAATCCTCCTCTTATCTTGCGAAAACTAAAAGATTCTGCTCGTGAAGAATGGGAGAGAATTCCACAAGCCCAAAATTGTTCTTTTTATTTTTAAATAATTTTTGAAAATATATATAGTAATTCTTTGACTCCAAAATAATAAATCAATTTTAAACACATTGGTCATTTGGTGTCGAGTTTTATTTGGTACCAGTAAGAGTTGATGACCAGTGATAATTACGTTAACGAGTAAAAGAAAAACTTAATATCAATAAAAAGAGTAAATGTTTGAATATTACAAACTTTTGAACATATATATACATTTTAATGGATCAGCATAAGAAATGTCTTTTTTTTTAATATAATGCAAATTCTTAGCTCGATCAATTTACCTATTTTTTTAAATTCTCCACAAAAATGTTTAACGATACCAAAAGACGCTTTAATTTATAACTTAACAAGCGAAATGATATGAAACTTGTGTCAGACGTCAACAACAGTCATACCAACTTAAATATATATATATATATATATATATATATATATATATATATATATATATATATATATATATATATATATATATATATATATATATATATATATATATAAAACACACGAATTTTTGAAAGTCGCCTTAGTTTTTGATCATAGTAGTATAAAACCGTTGAGCTTATTTTTCTGTGCAGATTTATTTAATTTCTATTTTACTTTTACCGGCTCCCTTAGGCAACTGATCTGCGCATTTTAAAAACTAAGATTAGCCTTTCTGTGAGTGCACGTTTAGTAAAAACAATGTTTATAATTGTTTTACATAACTATGAAAATGGACAAAAATTACGTATACTTTTCTCAATAAAATAATTCGCTAAAAGTTGCCAATTATACTTTCTAGAGTTTTCAATATCAATATTGCACTCCGCAACTTATACTTATACGAGAATAACTATTTATATACCAGGATTAATAAATAAAAACAAATATTCATAAATAAATAAACAAAGATTAATATCTAAAAATTTCCACTATATTTAAAATTGTATGTATGACAATTGTTTCGACACACAGTGACTTTTTTTAATACAAACTATACTAAACTAACAGTGAGAAAAGTAACCACAACCTAAAGTGTCCATCGACCTAATAATACCATAAAACATGATACTAGGAAAATCCACTTTTTGTCAACGTCTAGGATAATATAAGTTTAACAACGGTGAACCATTCAAGTCTAGCTGGTCATTTAACAAAATATCCGAATTTTTTCTTTTGTTGATTTCTAGGCTCTCTAAATGATTTAATTTTTTGGATTTATTCTCATGTAACATTATAAAATTATCATTGAAAGAATCCTTTTCTAACATTAAGTGGTTAGCATAATGACAATTATTTTGTTGTTTAATATAATTTATTTCATGTTCGTTGAGTCTAGTAAAGAAAGATCTTCCTGTTTGTCCAACATAGACTTTTGGACACGACCCAGACTCAGTTAAATAAACTCCTAATTTATACAGTTTACTTGTTTGATTTTTATTGTTTTTAATGAGGCGTCCTAGACCATTGTTTGTTTTGAAAGCAATATTTATATTGTTTGTTTTGGATAATTATCTTGACACTAATTTGGTAATTTTTCCCGTATATGTAATTGTTTTGAACGCTGCACTTTCGACAGTGACCAGATATATTAAATTAATGGCTTTATTATAACTTTTTTATTAATTATTTTATTTATAATGTTTGGGTCGTATCCGTTATTTACTGACCATATCTATTGACATGGGGATATTTAATAATCTATCTATAAAAGAGTTAGATGCTGCCATCTTTTGTGAATAAGGATGATCAAATTTATTGTGTATAACTAAATCTGTATGTGACGGTTTATGAAAAATTGTAAAATCATGTTTAATGTCCTTTCTAGTAATAGTTAAGTCTAAAATAACTATTATGTGTCAATACTATTATGTTCCTCTTCTTCAACTGTGAATTTTATGTTTTTATGTAAAGAAGTTATATGAGTTAGGAATTGATTTAATTGTCTATCAGAACCTATAAAGCAAATTAGAATGTGATCCACATATATGTAGCAGTAAAGTGACGATTTGAACAACTGATGAAGTTTTATCTTATTTTCTAAGTTGTCTATAAAAATTTCGACCAGTAAAAAACTGTTATTAGAAACATAAAATGAATTATCAAATTCAAAGTAATTCTGATCCAACGTAATTGACAGTACCTTTAAAATTTCTTGTTTTATTATTGAATTAGTTTTATTTTTGAGAAGTAATGTGTCAACTAATTCTATAACTTCGTTTGGTGGGACAGGATTTTTTTTTAATTTTGGAATGTTATAGCTATTCAGCTGAACATTACTGTGGAAAGACTATTACATATCTTTGTAGGAAATTGAACGTTCTTCAAAAAAGGGATTTTATAAATTTTCGATAAACTTTTTCAAAAGTTATTCGAGGCTAAAGTTAAATGCATAATAAATGTTTACATTTTTTCAGTTTTTCGACGAAACTATCAATTTTATCGAAAAATGTTATTCTACCTTTTTTATAGACCATTCCATTTCCTATAAATTTGTATTAATAATTTTTTCGAAACTCCGTAGGGATCGTGAGTTATTTAAATTGAAATGTGAATTTTTCTAAATAATCGGATATTTATTGTTTATAACTGATTATAAAATTAAAATTATTTAATTTTTCAACTAAAAATTACTTATTATATTTAACTAACTTTTAGAAAAGCTTGCGCTTATTCAATTTGAAAAATACAGTTTTACTATACTTACTTTTTAACTAGAATATTTCTTCAACTGTTAATGAGTTTTGATATTTTGCTTTGATAATTCAGCTGAAAAAATTATTTTTATGAAAAAGCTACTTTTATAAATCGAGATTTTTTCAAAATATAGAAAATATATATTCTAGAAGAATTAAAAAATAATCTTTCAAATTTCCGAATATATTTGCAAAAGAATTAGAATTAATTATAAATATTTTCTGAAAAAAATCCTATTAAGCTGAAAATAGGTTCCAAAATATTTTAACCTTTTTAAATAGAAGGAACTACTTTATAATAAACACATTTTATTTTTAGAAAAGTGTAGTGACTAAAAATTATTAATTCTCATTGATTACAACGAAATTGTTAGCCAAAAAAATATTTATTAAATTGAAACCAGTTGAAAAATTGAATAATTTTAATTTTATAATCAATTACAAATAATAAAAATCCGCTATTTAGAAAAATTTACATTTCAATTTAAATAACTTACGATCCCTAGGGAGTTTTAAATTAAAAAATGTATTAATCAAAATTTATAGAAAATGGAATGATCTACAAAGAAGGTTGAATAACATTTTTCTATAAATTTGATAGTTTCGTCGGAAAATTAAAAAAATGTAAAAATTTAATATGCATTCAACTTTAACCTCGAGTAACTTTTGAAAATGTAAATTTAGGGAAAATTTATTAGATACCTTTTTTAAAGAACGTTCAATTTCCTACAACGATGTGCAATAGTCCTTTCACAACAATGTTCCAGTGAAGAGCTATAAAATTCCAAAAATTTAAAAAAATCCTATGTTATTTAAATGGGAAATTGAAATTTGCGATGCGGCACCTCTTAATATTAAGCTCTAACTTTCATGGTATTTTTTTTTATTTCTAGCAATATTTTCGATACGTTTAGGAAAAAAAAATATTCGATATATATATATATATATATATATATATATATATATATATATATATATATATATATATATATATATATATATATATCATCATCATCATCATCATCAGCCCGTATCGATCCACTGCAGGATGAAGGCCTCTTCAGCATGCTTCCAACCTTCACGGTCCTGGGCTTTCCTCTGCCACTCGGGTCCAATATACTTAACGATGTCATCAGTCCATCGTGCTTTCGGTCTTCTTCGCGGACGTTTGCGATCAAGCGGTATCCACTCCAGGATTGCCTTGGTCCATCTGTCGTCCCATCGCCTCGCTATATGGCCTGCCCATCTCCATTTCAACTGTTTTACTCTTCCAATGATGTCACAGACTTTTGTTTGTTCCCTGATCCATGCGCAGGACTTTCTGTCTCGTCTTGTAATGCCAAGCATACATCTTTCCATTCCCCTCTGTGCCACCCGAAGTTTTTGAATTGATTGCGATGTGAGTGTCCAGGTTTCACTTCCGTATGTCATAACGGGTAGAACGCACTGATCGAATACTTTTCTTTTCAGGCAATGTGGGAGTCTGCTCTTAAACACTATGTTGAGCCTACCAAATGCCTGCCAGCCACATTTAACACGCCGTTCCACCTCCCGGGCGGTATTCCCCTCCATGGAAATCCTCTGCCCAAGATATACAAAGCTGTCCACAATCTCTAAATCCCTTCCTAAAACTGAAATTCTTCTGTCCTGAGCGAAGTTATTGAACATAACCTGACTCTTTTTCAGGTTTATTTTCAAGCCAAATGGTTCGCCAGCCCTTTGCAGTTCTTGTATGCGTCTTTGCAGCTCCTCTGGGTCTTGTGAAATGAGAATAATATCATCTGCAAATCTAAGATGGTTTAAGTTTGCACCATTGATCTTTACCCCATCCTGTTCCCAATCCAGTTTACGGAATACTTCTTCAAGGCCAGCCGAGAAAAGAATAGGCGATATTGCGTCACCCTGCCGTACACCTCGTTCTATATTAATTCCCACTTCAAGATCATCAAGGTGAATTGTGGCTGTAGCTCCATCATATATCGATTCTAATAGGTTTACATAGGCTCTCTCTACACCTTGGCTAAGCAGTGCATCCATTATCGCATGCTTTGAGATGGAATCAAATGCTTTTTCGTAGTCGATAAAAGCCAAGCACAGTGGCATGGTGTATTCGTTGTGCCTTTCTATGACCTGCTGTACAACCTGGATGTGATCCATTGTACTGAATCCACTTCTGAATCCTGCTTGTTCTCTTGGTTGTGCGTCATTCAGTTTTTTTAATATTCTTCTAGAAATTATCTTAGTGAAAACTTTGTACATCACTGATAGGAGGCTTATTGGACGGTAGTTCTTTAAATCTTCCTGTGCTCCTTTTTTATGTAAAAGGATCACTTCTGCATTTTTCCATAAGTCAGGTACTTTTTGTTCTTTGAGGCATTTTGAGTATAATTTTGCCAGTGTTTTATGTAACGTCCGACCACCAGCTTTTAGCATTTCGACAGTTACACTATCCTTTCCTGGAGCCTTGCCGTTCTTCATCAGTTCTATAGCATTTGTTACTTCCTCCACTAGGATATCTGGTATTATATATTGTTCTTCCGTGGGTATTGCTGTCCCTGACTGGCTCTGATCTTCATATAACTGGGAATAAAACCTTCTGACAATCTCTAACATTTGGGTACGCGTCCTGCACACTGTGCCATCCTCACGCTTTAAAGCATATATTTGCGTTCTTTTGTTTCTCAGCTTCTGTTTAGCTTTGTTAATTCCTTTGTTTTCTTCCAGGGTTTTTTGCACTAGCTGCATATTGAATCGGCGCGTGTCCTCTCTGATACGTTTTCTTATAGTTTTGCAGAGCTCAGTGTACTCGACCCTGCCAAAAGGACTACCTGCATTTCTCATTGCTCGCCGTTTCTTCATTAAATCAATGGTCTCACTGGAGATTTTTGTTTGTTTGAGACTTTTTTCCTCTGGTGCTATTGAAGCAGCCGTTTGAAGTACATTGTTGGCGATTTCTTCATATTGAACTGATATTTCTATATATTCTATATATATTTCTATATATTTCTATATATATTTATATATATTTCTTCTATATATATTCTATATATTCTTCTATTCTTCTATATATTCTATATATTCTTCTATATATATTTCTATATATTGAACTGATATATATATATATATATATATATATATATATATATATATATATATATATATATATATATATATATGGAATATATCTAATATATCTAATATATATATATATATATATATATATATATATATATATATATATATATATATATATATATATATATATATATATATATATGGAGTTTTTTGACTTCTTTGGACTGCGTCCAACGAGACGCATATATGTAACACGCATTTTTATGTAAAACGAATTACTTCTGCATTTTTCCATAAGTTAGGTACTTTTTGTTCTTTGAGGAATTTTGAGAATAATCGTGCCAGTGCTTTATAATATTAGGCGAGAGAGCATATGAGCCTAACCACCAACAGACGAAACATATGCCCTCTAATGTAAGGGATGGGTGAGGAGTTCCTCCCGGTCAAGCAACTAAGTATTGATCATATATATATATATATATATATATATATATATATGATCAATACTTAGTTGCTTGACCGGGAGGGATATATATATATATATATATATATATATATATATATATATATATATATATATATATATATATATATATATATATATATATATATGTATATATATATATATATATATATATATATATATATATATATATATATATATATATATATATATATATATATATATATATATATATATATATATATATTATATATATATATATATATATATATATATATATATATATATATATACTGCTAATTTTTCTATATTTATTCAGGTTGTGTATTTATCTCGATTTTTCACGTTTAGCTGTTGTTTTTCCATAGCGATTTTGTTTTTAATACGCTTTCAACACATAAAAGTTATTTTGTAGACATGTCCTTTTTTATTTTCTCAAGCTGGAGCTTAAGACGAGATGTTGGATCCTACCAGAAAAATAAACAATTTTTTACTTTGTCTTGCTCATCCATCAGTGTCATTCCAAAGGTTAACTAAAATTATCCGTCAGAAAAACTCTTCTCTTATAAAATTGAAGGCTTTAAAACGCATAATAAATGGGTTTTGATGATGGATTGTTAAGAGATAATGGGATTAATTATTATCGACGAAAAAATCCAGCAGCCATCCAATTCTTTGACTTAAAAATTTTTTTTAATGCATTTGGTTTTGTTAGTTTCATTAAATAGAAGTTTTCTGTAAATGTTCAATGAAACATTAAATTTTATTTAAACATGATATTATGACATTAAATAGGTTTTTACAATTTTTATTAAATTTCCACTATCATGAAATTTCCACTATCACTTTGGACTGCGTCCAACGAGACGCATATATGTAACACGCATTTTTATGTAAAACGAATTAATTCATCATTTTTCCATAAGTTAGGTACTTTTTGTTCTTTGAGGAATTTTGAGAATAATCGTGCCAGTGCTTTATAATATTAGGCGAGAAAGCATAATGAGCCTAACCACCAACAGACGAAACATATGCCCTCTAATGTAAGGGATGGGTGAGGGGTTCCTCCCGGTCAAGCAACTAAGTATTGATCATATATATATATATATATATATATATATATATATATATATATATATATATATATATATTATATATATATATATATATATATATATAATATATTATATTTATATTTATATATATATATATATATATATATATATATATATATATATATATATATATATATATATATATATATATATATATTTATATATTATATATATATATATATATATATATATATATATATATATATATACTGCTAATTTTTCTATATTTACTCAGGTTGTGTATTTATCTCGATTTTTCACCTTTAGCTGTTGTTTTTCCATAGCGATTTTCTTTTTAATACGCTTTCAACACAGAAAAGTTATTTTGTAGACATGTCCTTTTTTATTTTCTCAAGCTGGAGCTTAAGACGAGATGTTGGATCCTACCAGAAAAATAAACAATTTTTTACTTTGTCTTGCTCATCCATCAGTGTCATTCCAAAGGTTAACTAAAATTATCCATCAGAAAAACTCTTCTCTTATAAAATTGAAGGCTTTAAACGCATAATAAATGGGTTTTGATGATGGATTGTTAAGAGATAATGGGATTAATTATTATCGACGAAAAAATCCAGCAGCCATCCAATTCTTTGACTTAAATTTTTTTTTTAATGCATTTGGTTTTGTTAGTTTCATTAAATAGAAGTTTTCTGTAAATGTTCAATGAAACATTAAATTTTATTTAAACATGATATGACATTAAATAGGTTTTTACAATTTTTATTAAATTTCTACTATCATGAAAACAGAAAACGAATTATTTTAAAGCATTTGGATGAAACATATACTTACATGTTTAACCATTCCCACTTTTGTAACTAATATATATATATATATTATATATATATATATATATATATATATATATATATATATATATATATATATATACATGGAAGAGTCCCCTTTGGGGCAAGTCAAAGAGAGGCTTCAAATTAACCCAATACAAAATCTGCCAACCCGCCATCAGCATGGCAGAACCACCTTCAACATAGCATTACAACTTCAAACAAGGCCCTCATTCCCCAGAGGTCAAGAGTCATCTACTTAGGATAGCGGGAAGATCTGTCCCAAGCAGATGCTAAGAATCGCCCGGATGGCAAGAACTGTTAAAGATACATACATTGGGATATCATAGGGATGTGTGAAATAAGAAGAAAGAGCGAAGAACTAATTAAACTAGATACAACTGATCACGTGCTCTACACTGGGGTTACGAAGAATGAACGATATAGTGGAATAGACAGTACAGACAGTGTCATAAAATCTGAAAGTATATCTGACTAGCCCAATGCGTCATTTAGCTGAATAAAAGGCTTAAGCTTCAAATCGTCCAAGCTTATGCACCAACTATAAGTTATAGAGTTGAGGAAATTGAGAAATTGTATGATAATGTGGCCCAGCTTCTAGGAGAAACCTAGGAGAAGTGTAGATACAAAATACTGATGGGCGACTTTAATGCTAGAATTGTAAAACCCACAACGGGTGAAAGTACAAGGGGCC